>JADGIX010000004.1:0-193334 GCA_027595885.1 Globomyces sp. JEL0801
CTGGTAATTTCATGATTGTGAGTGTCAATCAACTTCCGCACCTTCCACTTTTCTTTTCGCAAAGAGGTAACAACTTCGAATGGACATCCAGTTAGTCTGGAAACCCTATCCCTTCTCTTGTTTTGAACTTCAAATATGAATGAATATTTCTATCTTCTGACTAACCCTCACACGAGTCCACCAACCCATTATCAGATTCCTCTTCTAGCCCATCATCATTGGAGCATGAATGTACCGGTATCATATTTTATTAAAAAACTAAGAGCGGGGTTCGGACACATTTAAGTATTTTTCCGCTGAGCGAAAATATAAGAAAACTGAGCGAAAATATCAGTTTCCTTTTTAAATAGCTATCTTTGTTTAAAACCATAGTGTTGTTCTTTGTGATACAAAATTCAACAATACTTTGACTCTGTCCAATTCAAAAAACACCATGTTTGAGCTGAACTCGCTGCATATGATTATATTACACGGAAAGAGAAGATTGACTTCAAATAGGGTAACATAATTTACGCTTTTAAGTTCGATGGGGATTCCCATTTGGCAATCTAGTATTTACTAAATATAGACATTATAAAAAGAGCTGTGTTTTGTGGATATTGAACACTAAACTCCTATTTAACTGCATGGATCCGTAAAGGAAATTATATTCTAACAATCAATAATGAATGACTGCTCTGCTACCATTTCAAAGACTCAATCTAAAAACACTTGTTTGTTTCCATTAGCAAATTGTCATAAAGGTTCTTTCAAATTTTCTGAATTGGATATTAATACCAAGGTCCCAACAAACGGATGCAAATTTTCAATTAACAGCCAGGGCAGCGAAACATCTGCAAAAAAAGGGGCATTTTAAAAATGATAAATTGAAGCAATAAAGTGTACCGTCTGTATGTATAGTGCTGATACCTGGTGTTTCAAATTATACCGTTTATTGATCACATAACTTTTCGTTGTACAACGCTATTTGAATTTCTATTGTAACATCATTCATTCAAGTACGAATTGAAATGAAATCAAATCTGAATACCATTCATAGATTTTACGCATCTCTCGTTATAGTAGACAAGCAATTAACTCAAGTTTCCATTATTTTAATGTTGTGGCATTGTTAGGGAATCCTCACCCAATGTATTAATTATCAGAGTTATATCTCATTGAAGTATCGTTAGTCAGTATAGTCTATACTCCTAGCTAATAGGTGATCAGTGATTGAAATAATATTGACCTTAATCCATGCAAATAATTATTGAACATGAGATTGGAATGATATCTTTCTACAAAAGATGGTAAGTAAAGTTTGCACGGTTGGTTTTATATATTCGCACAGCGGAAAAATACATAATGTAACCATACCACACACCTATACTGATTTTATAAAAAAGGCACACTTTATGGGTTACCTTGCGGGCATAGAATTCGTAAATGTCTCAAAACATGTACCAATCAATATTGACTTAAATGAAATTGATAAGCAATGGCTCTTGGCTGATCTGCTAGATAACTTTGGAATCAATTCAAGAATTGACCTAAGGCAAAGGCTTGTTTAGTATGTCTCCCTTATATCAATTTTGATTCTGTTACTACAAGAATTAAGGCTGTAATGAGCCCGTAATACGTTGGTATTGAAGAGCGATTAATAGTAAGCAGATCAAGAAGCAGACCTGCTGGGTCGAAAAACAACACTAGGAATCGCTTACATTTCGAAATTTCTTGTTACTGGTCGTAAATCGGAAATTTGTAAAGTGGACACAATTCACGTACATGCTCATCATAATAAATCTGCTAGCAGATACACTATAAGTTTGAGGAATTTGCCGCTGCGCGTATTAAAAACTGTGCGAAAATATCAGTTTCCTAAATAGAATAACTGACTAGAATCAGTCAAATATTTCAAATTTTTCGATCAATCTAAATGTACTAAGTGTTGGGGGGAACCACCCAATTAAGAAAGGTGAAACAAATGCTTATGTAAGAATCATTCCAGAACATTCTTACATGAGTATAAATAGGAGAGCTTTTATTTAAAAAAATCGAAGTTTTAAATCTAAGACTAACTTTGAAACGGTATTTTAGTTGGAATCGAGAAATAAAGAAAAGGAGGGTTAAATGCTTTTTTGGCAGTTAAATATACCATCAGCAATATATTTGGATATATAGTTAGAACGACTGTGATTATACTATTCAACTCTGACAAGGTAAAAAGCCCTATCTCTGAAGTTTCGTTCCCAACAGACGTGAAATCATTGCACAAAATTGACCAAAACTGAGCAGCCAAACTTGGCCATTCTTATTTTAGGGCTAATTAATTTGGTTTCACAACAAAGAATCACTCTGCTGAATTTAATTATAATCACTGGACATCAAAGTATTTTATAATAGCACCATATGGTTTATTAGTCGTTTTCAATTCGAGCATTTCTTCTATCTCTGGTTGTGTTTACCCATATTCTTTATACGATCGGAACTATAGTATTATATAATTCATAACCAGCTTCTAACTTAAATCATAGATTCACGGTACCACTTCTTATTAACTCATTTGGTAAGGTGATATAATGTCAGCTGAGGGAAAATAGTTAGTTTTCTAATAAACTTATTAGAAAACTTAATTTAGTAAATCAGTTAGTGATAACAAATTCAAAGCCAGTCCGTCCAAGATCAAAGTGATTTGATATTTGATCTAAAATTCATTAAAGCAGTGAGTAATCAATCAGTCATAATTTTGAAAGAGTGAATGAGTAACAGCCTCCAATTGGGATCATAGTCAAAAATCAACGATAAAGTTAATAATCACCAGTTGAGGTTCTTAAGAATGCTTCGCCAGCATCATTATGATAGACTAGTGAATAAAGAAAAGAAAATATTAATTTCTTTTCAGAAGTTCTTCATCATATCGTCAATAAGTAATAAATTGAATTATCCTTCATTGTTGATAGAGTAATCATGAGTCACTATTGTTATCAAAGTTATCTAATTCTGTCAGGATCTTCTATGGGATTTATAGGTGGCTTAAAGCCAAGCAAAGCTAATAAGTTCTTTTGGTTCCCGCTTATAACTACATTTTGAGACGGCTAAATTTTATGTACATTAACGTTCAATAGTGATGTTTTTACGGACATTTCGTTCGTGACATCCTTTTGATCCATGTAAACCGTTGTCACTGACTTAAATGAAACACAACTTTGTTCCGAAGTTGCTAACTTTTTATTATTCATCACACCATAAGTCACAAGCTATAGAACGTATAGGGCGGAGAACATTCTTACAACCGCTATTGCATTGGAACAATTTAAAAATTAATGCTTGCATAGACAAGAGATAAACTGAATGTAATGCTTTGGCAGATCTATGCAGTTTTGAAGACCAATAACAGGAATCAGAAATGCAGCATATGCAAATTCAATCACTATAGATAGTGATATTCCTTTGGATTCGGGCACATGATGTTGTATGTTTTGAAAATTGATCAGCAATCGCCAGAAAATGCATTTGTAAACCAATCAACTGTTTTTTGTCGGGTTCTAAAGACTCACATTAAGATTAATTACTATTGATGCTGCTTGAAAATTCCATATCTGATCGCTAATGCCAGTTGGAAGTTACCAAGTTTCACCAGATGGAAACGTGAAATGTGCAAACTCAATCATCAATTTACAAAGAAGTAATTCTTTTAAGTGTAATCAACAGTCTTATTTGTGACAAAGAAATTCTTTCGTTCGCAAACTTTCTATTGCGAAGTCATAGTTGGGCGAATACTATGTTCGTAGTGGTTTTTTAAGTGCGAATTAAAACATTAAGTAATTCCAATCAACCCAACATTATATATGTCTATATGCTCACTAAATGGTGATTCCCTTCATCTTGAAACTGTAGAGCCTTGTTTGATACTGAAATAGTTAAATGCACAAAAAAATGAAACTAAGAGTTCTTATATATTTGATGTTATGTACACCAGTTCTGTGATTAGGTTGTCCTTCGATTATATTGTAAGTGGCACTTTTGATCCGCGTCCAGTTTTCAAACAGATAGCAATCAAGCCAACTGGAGATTCTATCTTGGACTTGACTAGCTTAAATAAACTTCGGTTAAACGATTTGAAGAGAATATATGGATTGATTCAGATCCGCCGGGATAGATCACACCCCAATTTGATCTTAAATGCACGCACAATCCATACCCTGCTTGGACATGGCTTGTGAGTTTATTATACGATTTCCCATAAACCATAAGTGTTTGAATTGTTTCTCCTTATGTTAGCAAATATAACTATTGCTCATTGCTTATAGACATTTAACATTCTCAAGAGTATATATTTTTTCATGCACTCACCATCAAAAACAAATAAAATGACTCCAGAAAAACATGTCAAAATTATCGATATGAATGAAGAATATGTTTTCAAACAGGCAAACGACGATTTAGTGGAGGAATTTCTTGATCATTGTCATACTGTATTTAACGTTCCAAAACAATTTTTTGCAGACCACTATTATTTAGATGCTTCTCGAGATTCAAGTTCCATTGTGATTGCATGTTACAAGGATCGTATAGTTTCTTCAGTTCGAATATATCATAGGGAAATGTCTTTAGGTATTTTGCAATCGTTCAACAATTTTCATAGGGAATAGAAATGTAGAAATTGGTGCAATTGGTGATGTCGCAACAGATCTGCAGCATAGAATGAAGGGTTTAGCATCAAAACTATTGAGCATCAGCAACGATATGATGGTGCAACAAGGGAAGTGTTTTGGATTCCTTCACACAAACCCTGTTGGAGCTGCCTTTAAACTCTATTGTTCACTTGGTTGGTGTTCGTGGAATCTATTGAGATCTACGGTCACTTTGAATCTAACAGATAATGTATTTAAAGAGGATGAAAAGTCTCTTAGTGTGCAAAAACTGGATTTTGAAAATGGAAAGGATATAGATTTGATACATTCTCTGCATTCAAGGAACTTGAACGCTGCTATTGGACAATTCACACGACCAAAATCATTTTGGAAAAATTTGAACTTGCGAACTGATGATCGAAATCAATTTGTTTGTTTATACTTTTGTGACAATGACTCCCAAGCATACGGATTATTTGAATTTTCAAATAAGCAATTTGATTCATTGGAAATCCATGACTTTTATGTGGATCATAATCTCGATGCGACTATTATTCTATCAGAGATGATCAGAAAGTTATTAGATTTGACAAAGTTTGAATTACAACATTTAGAAATTCGTTATGCAACTCATTTATTATTTCCTGTAGATCTATACAGATGCTTTGACATACACAGCAAATCAGAACACAATGATATTGGTTATATGGTGAAATTGTTGAACCCATTCATGATAGAAAATCAAAGAATTACAACCACTGAGCAACTCATTTCGGCATTAACTGACCTTCCATATAAATTCATATTTTCAAGAGCTGATAAATTCTAAATTAAAAATAAATGAAGAAACTTTTTTCCAAATTAAAAAATGATGAAAGGAATGTCAGAGGTAGAACCAAAACAGTCCAATTTAGATGTATTGACAGTGAAATGGGAGAAAAATGTGGATTTCCAAAAGTACCATCGAAATGGTCGCTCAAGACAACCTACCAGTATATCCATTAAAAGTGAGGTGAAGAAGGTAGACATCAATTCCTTAAGTTTAAATGAAATTAAAAACTTGCTAGAAAGAAATACTAAACTGCTTCGTTTGAGGTATCTCAGTCAGTATTTTAATGGTCAGTGCCAAATTACCAGACAAAGGTTTGAAAATCAAAAACTTCATCACATTACTGGAATCCAAAATCCAAGAAATCAACGATGGTAGTCCAAATCAGTCTGACAACAAAGATGCACATTCGCATGCAAATCAAATTGACAGTTCTTCGGCTGTAACGGATGATTCAATCTCAAAAGTAAATGATCAGAGTTTAAGTTCAGAAACTTCAGAACCATCCAATTCTCCAGACTTGGAGTCTTTAGATTATTTGATGAATCGATTGTCCATTGTTGATACGAAAACTCCAGTCCCAAAAAGGGGAAGTCAAGTTTACAAGAATTTAACAGACCACTCAACGAAAAATATCTCTTTACAGCAGTCATATGCATTACAGAACGAGCGGTCAAACGATATGATAGTAACATAAATCAGCTAACTCTTTTAATAGGCCATGAAACTGAAGCATTCATTGAGTATGTGTAGGAATGAAGCGGATGAAGAAGATCTGGATGAGGAATCAGATTTTGATTCGCTGGGGAGCTCAGATGAGGATTTTTTCGATGAACAATAACGAAAACCAACAGTATTTAATGGAGGTCATCACAACCTTTCAGTTCCTGTCCGATCTAATAAAATCACTTGTATATTTTAGTTTTCTATGCATTGAACGTTTTTTTCTACTTCATTTCAACGAATGCCCAGAGAAATTGTAACGATTCAAAGTGGACATTCAGCAAATTATGTTGGAACGCATTATTGGAATGCAATTGTAATAGCAAATTCTTAATAAGTTAGAGTCAATATTACAACCAGAATCTCTCGTCGGATTTTGACGATTCGGTTTTGTACAGACTTGGGGAGGCCAATGTAAATAGACGATCATAGCTCACTTATAGAATGAAACCACTTACACTCCAAGGTTAGTTATAGTGGACAGGAAGGGTAGTTTAGGTACCTTAAAGAAGTATGGGGATTTATATCCAACCACACAATCTAATCCCGCTGATATGTGGTAAGTAGCTATTGCCAATATTAGGGACGGGAAGGTTGATAAATTTGAAGCGGAATTGATACCCAAAAATAACTTCCTAAAGGGTTTGGATGATTCTAATGTTGATCGTGCACGAATTAATTCAGAAGACATTCAAACATGGTCAGATTTTAATGGCATTTATTATCACCCGAATACCATTTTTGAATTGAAGTCTTACCTCCATGAAGATACAACCAACCAATTCAACTACTTCACCCAAGGGAAAAATACGTATACTGATTTAGATTTTCTTAATGAGCTCATGGATGATAAAGTTCGAAAGTTCTTGGAAGAATGTGATTCTTGTCAGGTATTTAGTTACCCTAATTATAAAAGGGATTTCAAATCTTTGCAACAACAGACGATGGATTTTCTGGATTAACCAGTTCAATGATCGAATACATTCGCGAAGAATATGATAAAAAGTCAATATTAGTGTTTGGAATCAACGAGTCATCAAGTTATTTGGAGACCTCAATGGTGTGATTTTTGAATTTAATCTCAAGGTATTTCATCTTTATTGATCTCTCATCACCAGGTTAATCATAGAGTCCAGCAGGTGAATCAGAGCTTATTTCTTCATTCTATGCGAGAATGTGAAGCCCTTTATGTACCTTTACATATCCCCAACACAAAGGACCTGGATAACACTGCATGGTCCCTGATGCTGAAATCTAACGTGAGTTAATTAAATACTCATCAAGTCAAGTTTTCCTCGATGTATGAGCGAACAGCTCTTGTTGCGGCTGGAATTGAATCACTAACATTACCATTGAGGTTATGCTAAAATGCTCATATTTAGACTGAAAGAGAGCTCTAATCGACTTGATATGCGAGATTTACACACACTTGCTTTTTCTGCTAGGTATTCAAATGTTTCCAGTTTAGCTATGGGAGTTCCACATATGAGTGAATCAGAAGAATACAACCTATCTTCAAAATCAAATGATCTAAACTTGGGTTGGATTCGTGATTTAACTCTTGAATGTAAATTTCCAGATGTATTCTATAGGAAATTTAGAAACTAACCATAGGTAACTGAGGAACAACAGGCATGGTCAATGTTTAGAGGATTTGAAGATGCTATTAGTCATCAAAACGTTGAACTCTCAGATATGTATATTGAGATAATAGCTAACATGTAGTCATCGAGTAAATCAGGATTGGAAAGACTATATCAATTCAGCATTCCCTACAAACGCAAATTCTAAAAAGTATGAAAACGGCTATTAACTTTAAGTCTGACTTTCTCTACTCCATTTTTGATGTCTCCTAGTTTCCCTCAGTTTTTCAAAAGCAATATCAATCAATACGGTTTAATATCTCAAAAAGAATGCGAAGGAGTTGTTCAATCTTTTCCATTTATGGTCAACTTACATAATGGGCATTCATTAAACACTTTATTCAAGAAAATGCTGAGTAATATTTCATTTCATCAAAGTGAGACTACATTAAAGAATGATTATCAACAAGGCACTTTTGGAATCGACTCATCAGAGTGGGATGAAATGAAAGAGTATTTTGTTAGCTTAGTTGAAGAATAATAAATTGTAGTAGATTTATCCTTATCTCCACACAAAAAGTAGTGTTCGACGCGTTCAAATTGTTTACTTTTAGTAAGTTATTTCAAGTCAATGAATTTCTTTGGGCTAAATAACGTATGGATATTGAATATTAATGAAATTAACAGACAATGAAAACCAATAAGAGTGTTAATCAGACCAAAAAGTTACTCACAATTGCAAATTCTACATTAGGCTCTGGGAACTTAAACAAGTAGACTCAATCTGCTAACTCCTCTCAGCATTGTTAAACTGCCAGAAGGAGAAGATTACGACGAATGGATAGCAGTTAATTTGGTGGATTTTTTCTCACAAATCAGTATGTTGTATGGGACATTAATAGATTGTTGCACTGACAAAACGTGCCCAATAATGAATGCAGGTAGATGATAGAAAAATTAAATACAAGGTTCAAAATGGGAATTTCATTGGCCTTCAGATAGTGAATTCAAAAGGCCAAGTAAACAATGACCCGAATGTTAACGAACTTTCTTTAGTTAAACTGTCAGCACCTCAATACGTTGAAAAGTTGATGAATTGGATAAGGCTTCAAATTGATAATGAACAGATATTTCCTCAAAACATTGGAGTGGGATTCAACAAAAAATTCCAACCTACTGTTAAAATTATCTTTAAAAGACTCTCCAGAGTCCTTGGACATTTATACAATGTTCATTACCAAACTTTTGTCGATTTGGACGTGGATTCAATTTTAAACACTTGCTTTAAGCATTTTATTTGCTTTGTTTTGGAATTCAAGTATGTTTCCAATTACCTTCTAATCTTTAGTTTGATTTCCAAAAAGGATTTAGCTCCGATTGAAGATTTAATAGTTGCAATAAAATCAGACATTAGTTAATTATTAACGATGTACACATTCCAACTTTTATCACTTATATATAAAACCGAGACGAAAAAATGTGATAAAACTATTCTATATTAGTCTGATAATTCTAATCGGTTGAATAGGATTCCTTCAGGATAACCATCAGTGAAAGGGTACATGTTGGCGGCAGGTAAAGACAGTTGAAACAATACAGTCACAACGATGTTACTTTCTATACTAAATGTTACGTTTCCATTAACAGGTGCTAGAACTTTTGATTCATTGTCAAGTAAAGGAACAAATCGATCGTACTCAAAGTGAAACACGGGCAGATTTAATGCATATTTTGATGGTGCATCCATGATTCTAATGACAAAAGCAGCATCGCTATCCGTATCGCAATCCATTTTTAGTTTCCCAAAGACTTGATTAACATATACTCCACAATATGATGAGTAGTTTAAACTTGGTGGGGCATATGGCTGTCTTGAATCTATTTGTCTTTGATTTTCATTAATCATCCAGATTTCTTCATCCATTCTGGATTGATAGGTTGCTTGAATGTGACCCAAACTGGTAGTAGACTTAAAAAACAGCCTATCAACAACATCAAAGCATAAATCATCCGATCCTAATTGTATTCCAGTAGTTAGTGCAACAACTCCAAAGTCTAGATCAGGAAAGAAACATGTGGTGGAATATTGCCCATACATTATTCCTCCATGGCTAATTACTGAATGCCCTTTGTATGTTGAAATCCAATTAGAAAGTCCGTACGTGGACAATGAGTATGAAGGGCTCGTTTTTACAATATTATGTGGTGTGAATATTTGATCAAACGCTTCAGGAGACAGTAGATAGGTTCCATCTGCCAGTTGTCCCTTGTCCAACAAAAATGTCAACCATTTAGCCCGGTCTCTAATACTCATAGATACCGAGCCAGCTGGAGCTACTCTGTCTACTATTAAATTTTCGTCCACGGGTAATGGGTTTGGTTTCATGTCTTTAAACAGATCAGTGTAATGGGAAACAGCAAAGTTTTGGGAATGATGCAGAAAATGTTCTATCGTAGCATAGCTATTTTCTAATCCGATACGCTTGAATATGTTCTCTTCTAAAAACAAAGCCCATGATTCAATAAAATTCGGATGCAAGTTTGCTTTCCTGCCAACAATTTCACCTGCCAATGCCAAGAAATGATTGTTGTAAATAAAGCTGTCCCTAAATTGCTCAACAGGCTGTAAGTGGGATATTCTCTCTCTCATTTCCGTTGAATTTAGACAAATCTCCATGAGAAAGTCTGCCCTTGGTACACCAATTCGATGGCTTAATAGATCAATAAGATTGGCATTGTTCTCAGCAAAGGAATCAATCAGTTTAAAATCTTTCCAATATTCTTTTATCGGTTGTGTCCATTGTAGTTGACGTTGATCAACAAGCATTGCAACTGCAAATGAAGTAATTAACTTTGTATCGGAACCAATATGGAATACAGTATCCAAGTCGATCTAAAGAATATTACAAATTAAAATAAGACTTACATTGTTGCTTGATGATGTGGAGTCTATCTGTTTAACTCCAAATGCATGCTCATACACGTTTCTATGACCATTAATCTTCGGCCCAACTACACTTATTGCCATTCCTGGAATATTCCATCTAATTCTTTCTTCCTCAATATCATCAACCAAAGCTTGAAAGGAATAATCAGACTGTTGGAAAGTCATCACAATGATACTTGTCATAAATATCATCGCACAGTAAATCATAGCTTTTATCTGTTTCATCCATCGGTCACCTTTTCGCGTAGTTGATTTCATGTCAAACTATTCGACGCGACTTTTCATTTCACAATCATATTTCAAGCTCCATTACACCTAAGAAATCATGTGCAACCCAATTTAAGAAGTACATTATGTGCAATTTATTGTATCGAAAGTTCAACCTTAATGATGAAGAAAGTCATACTGCCTATCGTTACATTCAAAACACAAAGTTAAATTCTCAATACACAATAAACTCATTCAGCACAGGTATTAGACGCGACCGTTTCATGTGATAGACCACCATCTAACAGATCATCATTCTTATATACGTAGTTATCCTTATATACAGTAGTTTGTTGCAAAACACAAACTTTCTCCAAAATAGTATCAGTGGAGCTGGTTGTTAGCAGTAGTTTGTCTTGCTTTGGGCTTGGCCAGTACTTTATCTGTTTGGTGATAGATTCTAAGGACAATATCAACTTCAATAACAACTAGTGGACATGTTCGTTAGTAGCATACTTTGATATAAGTGCTATGAAATGATCATTATCAGAAATAATTAAATCAATTGAAGATAGTTTATAACTTTGAATAGGTACCAACGGATTTGGTCAATGAAGAAGTAGCAGCAATAGCAGTATCCTAACTAGATCAAAATACTAATTAATATACAGGTGAGTTAAGCATAACAGAGTTCCAAACACCTGTGTATGCCAATCCATCTTTCACAGTATGATCTCGCGAATAATTGAGTAAATGTTTTGTTCCATAAACAGCTAATGGAGGTTTTGACGCAATAAGTATAGCTAACTCCGTTGCTTTCTCTAAACCAACTTCAATTTACAAATGTTTACCAATCATTTCATCTCTCGAGTTGTATACCTGACTGACCAAACCAAATGTTAATGCCTCTAGTATAATCAACCCATGATTATAAATACCTTTAGCTCCAAAAAATCGCGCAGTTAAACAGATATCATTGACCCAGCTCTGATTCCCGACAACTTTAGGCAATCTTGACAGTTCAGTGAGTATATCATACCTCTGAAGAGTTCCTACATCCGCTGCTAGTCCAACATCAACTTCCTAAGAATAAATCACACTTAATATAAATACCTTGACTGAAAATGAAGCATCAGTAGTACAAATACGAATATCACAAGCAGTAATCAAATCAATACCTGCACCAATACAGAGTCCATTAATACCTACAATAATTGGTTTATTACAATCAGCCATGATTGAGAAACAATCCTGTAAATGAGTGACTGTTTTTATGAAATCCAATCCACTACGTGCAGGATCTTTAGTATCATCCATTCCAGGGAATTGAATTCCACTCTTTACTACTCATCAATAATTAAGAAATACAATCAATTCCGGCAGTGAATAACTTTGGATTTGAGGAAATCAAAATCACAGATCGTACCAAAGAATCATACTTGACTTTTAGAAAGCATTCATATAAATCGTTGAATAACAATGGATTCATGGCATTAACTTTTGGTCTGTTTATTTCAACCTTCAAGACCCATTCAGCAATAAATGCCACTTTTAACGTTTTGAATTGATAATCTCCCATTTTGTGATTTCTTTTTTTGAAAACTTTTTATTCATCACTTTTTGGGTTGAATTTCGTTCTCTTGACATTTGGATTTCACTCTCAATTGCAAAAAAAAAAATACCTGTTAACGATTTATTTACAACCGGTAAACTATTAAGACAGAAAGAAAAAAGAAATACAAGAAATTAAGATAAGCTACTCCCACACTTGACCTTGATGCAGTACATCAATATCATCAACTGTTTCAATGTCAATATCTTCTTCATCCTTGGAAAATCCAACCAACACAGATGCAGCTTCCAAGATAGCTACTTGTTGATGTTTAGATAAAGACAGTTTGGAAGTATGCTTCCAACCTTGGGTGTGCTCCCAGCGATGTTTCAGTAAACAATTTGTAGATTTATATGTTTTACCACAAATTTCACACACACATTTACCCAATGGTGCAGATTGTGATAATCTGGTAGTAGATTTCGTCAATGAATGTGCCAAAGGCAATGAAGAAGGCGAAGACGACATATCATCATTTAGCATTGTCACATTCGATTGAGGGCTTTTTGAGAGACGGTGTGATAAAGAGGGATAGGGACTGCTAAGTGATGATCGTTTACCAAGTCCACTTCTAGAAGGCGAAATCGAGATTGGTGAAGAAGGAGGCGGGTTGTTGAGGGCAAATGAGAGTAAACTGTATTCTGGAGCTTCCAATTGAGAAGAAGGTAATGAATTTGGTACAGGAGAATTCAAGGAAACAGCTAGCATTTGCTCTGTTAAAGGCGACTGTGATTGACTTGAAGGAACCAAACGAGTATTGATCTGAGAAAAGTTCTTTTGGTTTGAATTGATTGGAATAGAGTAAGGAGGTTCTTTCTCATCCGATAATTTGTCGTGGTCTTTTGCAGAATACCAAGTCAAGATGGATGACATTTTAATATTGATATTTAAACGAGATTTTGAAAGTTGATTTTTAATTAAAACTAAAAAAATTTAATTTTTTTTAGAAATTTTTTATTGTTATTTTTCATTTAAATTTTATGGGGGTCAAAAATGTAACATTTCGGACATGTGATGAATCACCTGATTCTTTTGAACCAAGCCACAACTGGTCATTAACAGAAACACTTAAACAATTAATTGGTGTCCTTATCAACTAGAAATAGTAATGGAGTGTCTATCTTGTTGTTAAAACACGTGGGAATTGTTAAATAATCTGTCACATATCAAAAAAATATATCATTCAACATCAATCATATGTCATTCCTATAATTAGATTCTCTGTGAATTTAATATGATAATAGTATCATGTTAGTATCAATGTGATGTTAAAATAGTATCAATGTGATATACAGTGTCAGGTTAGTATCACTTTGGTATCGAGTGCTTTCTTTGGACAAAATAACAAGACAAATAACATAGTCCTTCGTTTATTGTAAATCTCCATTATAAAGCGACATTTCAATAGCAAACCCAATACAATTATTCACAAAAGATTGCATGTGTTCAAACGTAACATGCTTCACAGTATCATCAGAAGAATGAATAAATGGACTAAATAGAATGTCAACAACAATACAACAAACCTTTGATCTTTGAAGGCTGCTTCAAAGGTGAAAACAGCTGGTACGCCCGCTTGAGTCCAACTAGCATGATCTAGAGCCATCAGTCTTGTGATACATTTACCTGAACAACCATACCCACACTTTGTATCAATCCATTCTACACCTGCATAACTTTCCGAAATAATTTGCAAAGTCTTTGATAATACCGGATCAACATTATCAGTGGAAATACCAATCACAGGGTCCAAACCATCAGGTTGATAACCCTACCAATAAACACCAAAATACAAAAACTTACAGTCATATCATTATGAAATACACCATAAACTTGTACATCCCGACGCATATAATCGGCCACAACTTTTTGTGATCCCAACAAACCACCTTCTTCAGCAGAATAGAAATGAAATTCTAGAGGTCGATCAGGAACAAAATCGTTATTCCACAACACATACAAGGTTTCGAAAATCGTGGCCGTACCAGAACCATCATCATCAGCTCCTGGTGATCGTCCAAACCATGGATTCCATTGATTCACAGAATCTTGGTGAGCAGACAAGATCACCACCGGTTGGAATTTCTTTTCAACATTTTCAAATCGACAAATAATTGAAAATTGATTCCATGAATGTTGAAACTTTGTTACAATCAAGTGTACATTTGAACGTGGATAATCTCTTGCCAATTTTTCAAGTGATTCATAAATCCATTGAGCAGATTGTTGTCCATACTTTGATTTATAGTATCGAGTTTGGAATGAAGAGAGTTTGGTTAAAAACGTTTCCAATCGATCAAGATCAACTTTGGACAAGAATTGGGAAGCAAAATCTTTATGGCTGACGGTGGTCGGGAACCCTGGACTTGTTAGTTATTCCTAAATAATTACGGTTAGGAGTTGATTTTGGTTTAAAGGCAGAGTAAGCTTGTAATTTATCGAAATCACCATCTGTGACATCAATAAATTTGGTCTTTGTTTGGTACAGTCCCATTATATCTTCTTCCGTCATCCAGGTTTGTTGACCAGGGGCGGTGGATATTAATCGTTTGGGAGTAGTGGAAACAAATAATGGGAACTCTTCGTGGATCGGTGATCCATGAATCCATTGCAGCAATGTTGTTACCGTGATAATTAAATTCTTCATTCTTGTGTTTTTTGATTGGAAAGTTTGGAATTTTTGTGATCATGATTGTCTGCGTTTGTACACGGTCCTTTTGGATAAGCCAATGTTGTGATCTGAACTCGGCCGAAATTGTTATAATATACCATTTCCAAAGCACAATCGCAATATTCGGTAATAATTCACAAGAAAGAATTACTTAATACAAAAATGGCGTTTATTAATTCAAATTACTTGAATAATCGTTTTTCATAATCTACCAAACCATGAACACCACCTTCATTCTGAGCAGAGGCGGTTCGCTTTTCAAATCGAACATCTCCACTAACAACTCCATTTTGCAAAGCTTTGACGGAACTAGTACCAATATCTTGTAATCCATGTTGAACACCAGTGGTCAAGTAACTGACAAATCGCTTCACAGATCCTTTATCAACCACAGCACCAGTAACTCCTTGGGCCACTTTAACACGGTCTACTTCTGAAAAGTATCGCTTTCCAGCTGCATCACCAGTATCCATGGCATCCAAACTTCCCATACCACGGTACTTCTTTAATCTTTGTCCGTTGTGATAATAGTAATCACCTGGGGATTCTGCAGTACCAGCCAATAATGAACCCATCATAACTCCTGATGCACCCAAAGCAACAGCTTTGATGATATGTCCAACATTTGAAATACCCCCATCAGCAATAACAGGGACTCCAAATTGACGTGCATATTGTGCAACTCTATACACAGCGGTTCCTTGAGGTCTACCACAAGCAGTAACTTAAAGATTAAAATAAAGTTAATAATTACTTTCTTGAGTAATACAGATTGAACCTGAACCCATTCCAACACGCAATGCATCTGCACCGGCAATGATTAATTGACGAGCTTGTTCTTGGGTGACAACATTACCAGCCACAACATCCAATTTAGGGTAAGTCTGCTTGATGTATTTGATCATCCCAATTTGAAATGTAGAGTTTCCTTGAGAAGAATCCAAAATGACAATATCCAATCCAGCATCTACTAAAGCTTTTAATCTAATTTTATCTTCTTCGTGGGTAGAGATGGCAGCAGCAGAAAGCAATTGTTTAGATTGGGTATCTTTTGAAGCCCATGGATAGTCTCTAGCTTTGATTAAATCGGAACGAGCCAATAATGCCGTTAAGCAACCATTTTCATCAACAATTGGAAGTTTTCCTAAGGGATGAGTCTAACATTGAAAAAACCTTTCCTTGATTGTTGTAAAATTGAATTGGCTTCTTTCAACGAGATTCCTTTTTTAGCAGTAACCAACTGAGTGGTCATGATAGACTTCAATGGTTTTGTTTCAACTTCGTTAACTAAAAACAATTAATATTAGATTACATACCTGGAAGAAAATCAATATCTCTGCTGGTAACCAACCCAAGAAGTTTTGAACCTAATTTTCCATCTAATCGGAAAAATAAATGAACAATTCAAAGATACCTTGAGTAACAGGAATTCCAGAATAACCGAATTTTTCTTTGATTTTTAGCACATCAGCGACACTAGAGTTAAGTGAAATGTGTTTACGTGTGGTCAGGAGATAAACATAATGGATCAGAGATAAATCCATTTTCAAATTTCTTTACTTTTCTGACCATTTCAGCTTGAGCTTCAACAGGGCAATTGTGATGAATTACACCGAGACCACCGTTTAAAGCCATATGAATTGCCATATTAGATTCGGTAACGGTATCCATAGGAGAGGATAAGAAAGGTGTCTTGATTGAGAATCTTTTTGTGATTTTAGTTTCCAAAGAGACTTTTGAGGCAGGAAAGTCAATATAGCCAGGCAAGACGAGAAAGTCGTTATAAGTGAGACCATCTTAAAAGTGAGTGTTATGATAACATACCGGACAAAGAAGGATTGAACAATTGCTCAGCAGTTAGACCATCATCAGCCTTTTTTGATAAGATTTCTTCCAATTTAGCTTGAATTTTAGGGTCAGTTGAGAAAGTAGGTAGATTAGACATTTGATAAATAAAAAGCCAAGAAAAAAAAGAAAAAAAGAAAGAAAAAACCACCTAAAATGGAAGTGGGGTTGGTGATGAGATTAGAGTAATAGGATGAAATGTACATTAGAATATTGTTATTTCTTAGTTATGTGTACATGTATAGATGTGTAATAAAATCATAACCTTCTATTTTATAAATACTTGCTTTAATGTAATTCATACGAGTTTAAATGAATTGAATGAAATCAAGAACATTATTGTCTTTGTTTTTTTTACTTGTTTTTGTTTTTTCAATTTGTAATGAACGAGCCTCTTGTGATTCAGGTAATTTCATACCATTAACAAAAGGTACAATAACCCTAACATTAATCTTAAGGTTTGAATTTAAATTACTAACTGGAAAGGTACTCATGATACTCTAATGAAAAGAATATCACTATCGTTCAATCAAAACCTGCTTGGACTTACTCTGGCTCCCTATCAATAAACAAGTATTACATAACTACAAATAATGATCCTTCCGGAAATATTATTAATAATAGTATATCAAACGATAATACTCAAAACAACGAGATCAAGTACTTACATTCTCTTATTGCTTCCATTGACAGAAAAACTGACTCATTAAATACTCTCTTTATTTCTTTTAAACACTTTGTCGCAATCAAATTATTATTTCCATCAGATTCACTAGCAAATACTGCCTATTCACTCATCACCAGATTCATGAATACCAGTAATTGGAAAGTTTTAATTATAGCTTCGTTAATGGACTGTTATTGTTTTGAATTTCCTCCTTCTTCCTTTAAAAACCCCAAATCATCATTGTTGGATAAAAACACATCGTTACAGAGTGAAACAAACAGTTCTAACTCTAATCTAACTGGAAAAAACAATTTAAACTCCATTGAATGGTTTGCGTTCGATCCCAAAGAAGGTATTGTACAGATCTAAGTAAACATTCAGATTTTGGCCGAATGGGTTTGGGAACCACTAATACCAATTGGAGACTGTCAACTATAAATGAAAAATACGAAGTATATATATTATTCTCTTATCCCAGTTCTCTCCTACTTATCCAAGTATTCTTGGAGTCCCAGCAAAGATTAGTGACAACACCTTGCGTCATATTGGCAGATTTCGAAGTAAAGCCAGAATACCCGCATTAAGTTATATCCATCGAACAAACCAAGTACTCTTTTATTCATGTTGATATTAGATCACCATTACACGATCTGCACAACCAATGGTAGGCTTAAAACAGAATAGGTCCATTCAAGATGAAAAATTAGTGGAAGCTATATTTACATCCAGCTCAGCTAAATCAGAATCAGGAATGTTTCATTTGATCATGGACGCTAGACCAAAAGCTAATTCGTTGGCTCAAACAGCTATGGGAGCTGGAACAGAAAACTCGGATAATTACTTGAATTCAAAGGTTATATACCTAGGAATTGAAAATATCCACGTTGTTCGAGATTCGTTATCTAAGCTATTTGATGGTAACGGGATTACCAGTTAACTCCTAGCATGTGTTTCATTTGATATGGCTCCAGTATCCCGCAGCTCACTTGATCGATCTGGTTGGTTAAGACATATTAAAAGTATTTTGAATGGGACTCTACTCATGGTTCAACATATACACCAATACAATTTGCATTGTTTGCTTCATTGCAGGTTTTTTCTTTGCCAAGTAACTCGATAGTGATGGTTGGGATCGAACTGCTCAAATTTCTTCACTGGCACAATTATGCTTGGATCCTTATTACAGAACCATTCGTGGATTATGCGTACTAATAGAAAAAGAATGGATATCGTTTGGACACAAGTTCAAAGACAGATGGTATAGATTTATAGTCTAACAATGGCAGTGGTCATCTAAGTAAAGTCTCTGAATCAATCAACTCCGATAAGCAAACAAATTATCCCTCACCTTCATGGCAACAAGCCAGTAAAAATTTATTTGGGACTGCACAAAAGTTTTTTGGTAATACCTTTGCCAATACGTCACCTATCGTGCAGTCTAGCACGTCACTTAATGTCTCATCTGAATCCATAACTCCTAATAATGCAGCCCCAAAAGAAATATCACCAATTTTTCTTCAATTCCTAGATTGTCTTTACCAAATCTGGATCCAGTTCCCAACCCAATTTGAATTCGATGAAAAACTCCTCGAGTTTCTATATGTATCCATTAACTCCTGTGAATTTGGCAACTTCTTGTTCAATAATGAAAAAGAATTACGCCAATTTCAAGTGCAACCCCAGGTTGGAATTGATCAATCTACAAGGTCTGTTTGGACTCATATTGAGCAGCATAAATCACAGTTTTTGAATCCGCTCTACTCACCTGATCAAGAAATTAATGTTGACCCTAGTGTTGATCAATCCTCCAATACTGCCATCATTATTGGTGCTCGAGGGGTTATGGACAAGGACAAGGTTCTGTTTCCAACATGTGATAAACTTATTTACTGGTCACATCTTTACCATCTATCGTATTCAACACTTGAATCGATTTCAAACCAAGACTCCATACCCAATCAACCGACATCACTCCCAACGTTGCCAGTTGTATTTAAGCAAGATAGTTTCCAAACAGTGGATATGGTTACTCCCAAACCAACGCATCCACTTGAGGAACCTATAGTGGAAATGATTGATTTACAAGGAAATGGGTTCTAGCTTCTCTATTTTGTATTAGATTTGGCTTCTATAGATTCAGGAATTCTTTCAATAGATTTATAATTAGGGATCATGATCATACAAATGTTTTTTTTTTTTTTTTGAATTTTTGACCGAAAATTGAACAACGGAACGAGAATGAAAACAGCACCGAAAGAGTCCAATAGGATTTCATCTTGGATCCAAATACTAGTTTTAATCTTACTACCAATACTTGCCATTGCATTTTCAGTCAAATCTCAATTACCAAATTGTAATCAACCAAGTCCACTCTTCCCATCTACAAATACGACCTTGGATTCCTTATATGAAACACATCTAGATTCATCTGTATTCAAGAATGGTCTAATGGGACGATTTGCAACTGCCATTCAGATCCCAACTGTATCCTTTGATTCAATGCGCGGTGGACCTAATGCAGTTCCAGTAGATCCGATTTTATACAAACCATTTCTGGAATTACAAGATCATTTCACTATTACTTATCCAAATGTGCATCGTTATTTGAAGAAAGTTGTGATTCGTGATTATTCAATTCTTTACATTTGGAAGGGTTCCAATCCCAATTTAAAGCCATTTATGTTTATGGCTCATCAAGTAATTTTATAGAAACTAATTCAAAGGATGTTGTTCCAGTTGATCCTTCGACTGCTAATGAATGGATACATTCTCCTTTCTCTGGAACTCAAAAAGGAGACTTTATATATGGTAGAGGTACAAGTGATACGAAAATGACGATGGTGTCTATCTTAGAAGCAATTGAAACACTTTTGTCTGTTAATTATCAACCAGAAAGGTCCATGTTGGTAGCGTTTGGTCATGACGAAGAGATTTCTGGTTATAATGGTGCTAAATACATTGTTGATTATATCACAAACAATCTTGGTTACGGAAATAATGGAATAGAGTATATTCTAGATGAAGGTGTAGGGGCAACTATCTTTCCCGAACGTCAAAAAGTCACCATTCATGAGTCCAATCAAGCTAAAGAACTTATGCTCATACAAGTTGCAGAAAAGGGTTATATGGATCTAAATGTGACGGTCTTAATTAATAAAGGAGGCCACTCATCTCAACCTCCTCGTCATACTGGAATTGGAATCTTGGCACAAATTATTACTACTTTAGAAAGCAACCCATATCAGTCAGATATAACAGAACAAAACCCCATCCTGGGCCATTTGTCATGCGTATCTGAACATACCGACTTGCTGACTTGGTATGAAAAATTGATATTGAAGAACTGGAGACTATTCAAAAGTCTAGTACTGTATTGGTTTTCTACCGATCCATTCTTACATGCTACTTACACTACTACACAAGCAGTAGACGTTATCCAAGGTGGAGTCAAAGTGAATGCTTTGCCTCAATTATCAACCGTTTTGATCAATCAACGGATCGCACCACATCAAACCAAATCACAAGTTATTGATAGAATCCTATCGTTCATCAAACCGATTGCCAAACAACATGAATTGAATTTGAAATGTGATGATGACATTGTACTTGATGATATTGATAACCTTGGCACTATTCTTTTATCATTCGAAGGAATGGATCCATCACCTATCTCTTCGACGACGTCGACTCCTTACCAACACATCTCCGGTACTGTTCGTAACGTCTATGGAGAGAATGTCATTGTATCGCCATCTATTATGGTTGCCAATACTGATACCAGATGGACTTGGGATTTAACTGAAAATATTTTTAGAATGATACCTATTGTATGGAAAGGAGATGAAAATATCCATACGGTTAATGAAAAGGCACGAATCAAGTCTGTTGTTAATACTGTCAAGTTTTATTATCAGTTAATTCGATCTTCACAATAACTGCTGATTAAAATAAATCATTAGTATTTTACAAATAGGTAACATTGAACAACAATCTATGATATGAGTTTTAGATTCATGTTGAAATCAAAACATGACCTATACTTGTGAACATCATTCATAATAATTTAAATGAGATTATCATATTTGAAAAGAGTACTGTATCAACATACTAGTGAAACCTTTGTGAAAACGTGACAAAAAGCTTATTTTGACATTGTAACAAAATGAATCAAACAATGAAAAACAACAAATAGTATTTCAATATTTAAAAAATTTGAATCGTTTGTGAATCTAGCAGAATGAAACAAGAAAGTCAAGAAATTCAGGAATGGTTAAATCAAAATCATTTATCACATCTACAACCAGTATTTGAAAATCAGAATCTAAATGAATGGAGCGTTATTAAACAATTGACCATTCCACTTTTACAATCTATTCAAATATCACTAGGAGATTGTATCAAACTTCAAAATGTCATCAATAGTAAATGATAGTAATTCTCTAACGATAAAGATAAATTTCACGTTGAGAAAGATAAAATGAATACGGAAAATGAAATCAATTTGTTTTTTAATTGGATTCAAAAGATTATTCAACAGAATCCAAATAAATTATCTGGGACATTTGTAGAAAACAAACATAGATTGAAATCAATTGTCAAAAAACCTCCTTGGAGAGGACCTCTTGAAAAGCCGTTAGATCGTAGTCAATCTAGTTCTATATTGGAAACCTCTAGTAAAGCATTTATACACTCTGATAAACCAAAGTAAAATTACCTGTATCATTGATCAATTAGAAAAAATGGTAAATATCCTCAAATCACCAAAGTGATTTCATTTCCAGAATCCCAATTAGATTTAACAGATTTAGCAATGACAAATCCAATTGATGAAAAATGCGCGTTAAATACAATCATTCCAAGTTCAAATCATGATCATGTATTACCAGAACTGATTCCGCCAGCTGCAGATCATAAACCTTTACATATGGAAAACAATTCAGATACACGAAAATTTGACTGTGTAAAGACTCATCCGAAAATAAGTAATCTCTAGTACATTTACTAATCTCTTTTTTTAGTTGATCCATTTCGTGCAAAGAAATTGAAATGAATGAATTTGACACATTTTATATACAGTAATATAATTGATTGAACCACTAACTCATGAAATGATATCTTAAACATTCGATATGCAATGAGATATATTGTAAAAGGTCAAATTTAAACAAGAGAGATTTGAATGTCTTCCATTGGATTCAATTGAACAACTTCAATAGCATTTCTAGTCTTCAAAGTCAAAACTATAATATAAGCGTGATGGAACATATTAACTGTTGTAAAATGCTTGACTGGCCATTCGACGATTTCCATGATCTTTTAAAATATCAAAGAGATAAACTAACATTAAACTACATTTATAGACTTTATACCTGAATTTGAATCTGCTTCATACATGATAGATTGAATGAATTCAAGGAATGACTTGCATTCTTCGTCAAGCTGGGACTGATCTTCAAATATATACGGAGTTTGTTCATCTTGATTGGAATCGATATCCAGGAATGGATTACCTAAAATAGGTGATTCAAGAAATGGATCGGAAAAATTCATTTGACTTGATCCACTAGAATAAAAATTAGATTATTTAAAGTACGCTGATGATTCAAATGGGACTCCAACGGATATTTTCGAAGGAGTAGTAAGTGCTGACCGTGATTTTCTCTTTTCTAAGGATAAAAAAACACAGATTACTTGATGTTGTCGATCCAGATGTGACTGATACTGGTTGATGCCTAGAAAAAGTCAAAAATTATGATTTTACCAAGGCATAACTTCAAAGGATTGAACTGGATCAGATTCGGCTGCTCTAGCAATTTCAACCTAATAATTAAATATATCTCTTAAATATAATTACAGGAGATAGATCTTGTCCATAAAAATTCGAATGTTCAATGGCAGGAGAAGTATCCAACTTGGATAACGTCAATCTCCGTTTCTTTTCCACATGAAAAGATGAATCATCATTTTCATTCATATCATAGGAGTGATTGGTAATATTACGAGTGAGTTCAATCCATCGATTTGTCAATTTGACTGGAAATTCTATAGGATTAGGTAACTGGGATTTTCTACTTGGTAGGATATGTTTTGACAAATTTTTAATAAACAGTGATCTGGATGATGTAATTTGGTTCAAATGGACATTCTTTATGGATTCTTGAATTTCTTTATGGACAAGATCTCTCATTTCAACCATTTCTTTATCTTTTAAACTAATCTAAAAGGTTCATTGAATGAAATTAATATATACCTTATCATCCATAAAGTTGATAGTTTTCATTCGGCGTTGTAATTTTGGTTTAGTGGGTTGTATGATTGGAATAGCAGACACATTGTTAGTGGAAACAGTGGTTTGATGATCCGCAGGTTTACTTTGAAAAGTATTAAATTCTATTGAGTCGTTCTATCCAATTAAAATAAATGAAGTACCAGTGGTAAATCATCCAATTCGAGGGTATTAAAATCATTCAATGGATTTACATCACCATAATCAAATTCTTCCAACAGCTGATCAAACGTTTTTTCTTCCTTGTCTAGTACTTGTAAAATATCAGATTGATAGTTTTCATGAAAGGATAGATTTTCATCTAACATTGGTTCATTTAATAGATTCAGGTTCGGTGTTGCATTTGGAGTTTGAAATGATATATTTTCGATTGGTTCAGAAAATGAAGATAAAGAATTTTGAATATCAACTGAGGTTAATGAAACGCGTTAGGTACTTAGAGAAGTGGATGACTGCTGCGTCATGGAAGCTCTATCACTAGAAGATAGGTAAGATTCAACAATCTAAATTGTTAATATTCAAAGAGTACTCTTGGTTGTGGTACTTTAAATACATGGTCAGAGTATTTCAAAGTTAAATTCAAGTCAGATTCTAAAGTAATCACATCCAATCTGGCCTCAGTGACAGGCATATCTACATCAGATTGTTGAATAGAAAACAAGGATTTCTTAAAGTTCAAAAGGACATGGTTGGTATCAGCGTAGAGACTATCCGTTTGGTGCTTAAACACTCTAGATATCCCAACCATCAGATTAGACGTCAGACGCAAAGCCAGCGATTCGGAAATGACATACTCACAGGCCCTATAGACATTGACTGAATTGAATTCTCTAATGTTACCATCAATCAACTCATTACTTTTTAGACAACTTTTTGTAATTTGTTTTTGGTCCTAGTGTCGCTGCGATCCAAATAATAGCTATCGGACTGTTTCGTTTCGAGGTTAGAATGTCTTGACTGAATTGCATTTGGAAATCGGTAAGATTTAAACTTTTTGATTTTACACACACGGGAAATGCAATCACATCCTGAACCGCGTTAAATCGCTGGTCTACTAGAGCCTCCGATAACTGATATACCAACTTATAGCTAATAAGGTTTCCTAATTGGCGATTACGTTGCGCGAATATCCGTTAGATTGGGATCGGTTTTACTAGTACACAAAAACTACAAGATAACACAGTTTTTATTATCCTTCACTCTAATACCAAAACCGTGACTCTATTCCACTTAAATCTTTGATTTGTTCATCGTTCGTTTCTCCTTTTCCAGCAACGCCAATTCAGTTTCGTTTAGTGTTACATGCGCCTTGACGTACATTTTACGGAGTCGATCAACAACCCAATCGTGTACTTTTGGTACCCAGGCAATGTCATCACGACCAATGGTTGCGTTGGGATGGTGCATAAATTCCATATCAAAACAAGCCAATGCGAGCGATTTACCCATCATTTTCATGTCGGCCAATGTAAATCTTCGATCGGTATTCAACGATGCCGTTTGTTTACCAATGACCTTTATATTTTCTTCTTCTACCGTTTTGACTTCCATAACATTTCCCGACCGTCTTTCCAACTTTGTTCCATAGTAATTTGCCTCAAATGTATAGCAATGATGAATTCCAGTTAGTTTATAAATAGACACCCGGCCAGTCCCATCTTTGGTAGATTCCAAACTTTTAGGATCATCTAAACTGTCAATGGTTTAAACTTACCTTCATTTACGAGCACTGTTTGTGCTTGTGGTAACATACCTTTCGGTGCAAAGTCACATTCATTTATATCGAGTAGAGGGTTATTCATATAACAGTAACGTGTAAACAATAACATGTCATATTGTTTTGTAAGATCATTGATCCAATTTCCAAACAAGAAACTACCAAACTTATTTGCATGACCGTGTAAATCAAAATACCACTGAATCTGACCATATTCAAGTAATTTTTGAATATAAGTTTTAGTAGCCCAAATGGTTGGATAAAGTATCGGATCAGGTTTGAGGTAAACTCGATTCAAATTAACACCATGATGATCGCCTCTATAATGACCTCGATAGACACCATCAGGATTAAGCATTGGAATGATTTTGAAAACGAATTTAGATCGAAGCATTTGAGCTTTAGGATGTGAAGATGTGATAAAATCAATAAACCCATCCAACATATAAGATGCAACCGTTTCGGCTGGGTGAACTCTAGCACTAATGAAAAAGAAACTTTTCTTTCCTTGATTTTTGAAATCAGTTAAATCTTCACCCACAGGGACCATATCAAACCGTCGACATCGATCCCCACCTTTAGGAAACAATCCATTCACATCATCCTCATCCTTTGACAACATCCCCTCATCAGAAGTAATCGTAACCACATCCAAATCACGACCATCACAACTCATCACCAATACTTCGCGATGAAAATAAATCCGTGATCGTATCTTTTCCCGTTTTGGTCTTGGTATCATTGAACCCATTGAATGACTCGATAATCTTTCCATACCTAATCGAGTCTGTAATAAATCCAAATTAGTTTTCAAAGTCGTATAAGAATATGGTAAACAATATGCGAAATAATAGATACCTGGGTCAAGAGGATGGAACTTTGTTCCAACTATTTTACTTGAAAAATATTGATTATTTTTAATCATTGTAGTTGAAAAACACAAGACAAATTGCATTTCCATTCCATGGTTGGTATACTTTGTACCAGGTGAAATTGGAATTCGTTTCCATTTTGTTTCTTTTTCATGTCTATACACAGGTTTCATTCCATTATTGAATAATCGTTGAACACGGTTCAAGTTCATGAATTGAAATAAAATGGTGGTGGTCGTTGTGGATTTACATTCCGGTTTGTATTCCATAGAGAAATGAAACCATGTTCGGTTTTTGGTAGGTGTTGACATTTGACTACCATCAGGTTCAGTCCATAATTTAAATTGATGGTCATATCGGGTACGGTCTTCTTTTATTGAACTCATTGAGTTTTGTCTGGACATATTATTAGGTCCTCTTAGGTTTTCAGCGGATTTTGCTGTTACTATACTGGAGGTGGAATCTGATATTGAATTTGTGGTTTGAATGTCCATTTCATTCAATTCTACACGATTCAAATTTCCAGAATCAAAGTTGGAATTAAAAGTGAATTCATTAATCGTTTGAAACATTTTTTGTTAAAAGAAATGATGAAATCGCGTCTTTTTTAAGAAATCTATATGAAATCTATACTTCTATGTGATTTTACTTGTAAATGTGAGCTTGATTTAATAAAGAAAAAGTAGAGGAACGTGGGAATGATAGGATAATTTCAATATCTCTCAACAAACAAATCATTCTTTTCGCGTATTGTTCATTCAATTTTTTTGAAATTCAAATCCATTTCAACATCATCAATCACTGTGAATAAATTTCGTATCGCGTTTGAAATGGAATCTTCTAAAGTAAATGATATGTTGCAATTCAAATTGGAACCGAAATTGGAAAAAGAACTACCTACGATTGGTTACAAGACTCCTAGAACTTCATTCACCCATCCGATCAATGGTATTTCAAAGTGACTCAGTCTAGTTTCATGGGTATTGACCGAAGTGGATCAACGAAGGGTTCAATCCGCTTATAAAACAACCACAAGATCAGGTAAATTAATAATTAGTCAAGTATTTATCATTTAGTAATGACTAGAGGTGAAACCAAGTTTCTAGGAAATCGCGTTAGCTTATCCACTTATGATCCTATCAAACGACAAGACTATGAATTGACTGAAATTGAACAAACTCCAGTTACATTGCCAGGATCAACGATCAAATTAACTCATGGCAATTTCGCACTCTCATCTTGTCCAGGTAAGAAAGTAAGACTGGATGGCCCACGACATGGAAAAGGTATCGATGAAATATTGATATATTAGCCATGATTGCAAGAGATTTGGTGCAGGATTTGGAGAGGATATCAAGTTTGAATATCAAGACCATTATATGGTAATGTATATTTTATGAATGAATAGTTGTTTGGATAACAAAGAATTAGAATTTTTGGGAGCACCATGGAAACTGTACAAGTAAATTCATTAAAATTGATATTCTTGTAGACATGAAGCACAAAAGCTAGGAATGAACGTGATAAGGGTATTTAACAATGATTAAACTTTACAGTTACCAATTGTAGAAGGTAAAAGTCCCAAGAGTGTTGAAGAAGTCGACGCGCTGATGGAACAACTTGACGATTTATCACCACCAAACCACCATATACTTTGCCATTGCCGAGGAGGTACTGACACGTACAAGTAATACATCTAGGAATTGGTAGAGCAGGACTGTTAGCATGTTGTTTTCTAATTCGCAAACAGTATTGCAAAACAGCTGATAGTGCTATTCGATTAATTCGACAACGGCGTAGTCCCAAGGCTATTGAAACCATTGACCAGGAGAGATTTATTCACGATTATTTTGAATATTGTAGAAACAAAGTGAGTGCACAATGAGTAACAATAAACATGTAATTAATATAGAAAGATTGCTTTTCAGTAAATTGGAATTCTTAGTGCATTGAAGATATTATAGATCACTTTGTCAAAATCTATCAACTATTTGTAGATAAGAAATTCAAGCAACTTAGTTCGAATGAATTAAAATTTCTTTTTTTATTGGGAGTTGCTTGATTGATGAAATAACGATACAAAGGCGTCATAGGCGAAGTATATTAAAATCTTGATAATTGAACAATTTACTTAAAGGATGAGCATGAAGGTTCATTTGGAAAGTAGTAAAAATCACATAAACTTTCCAAAGATGAGATATGCCAAGGCGTCAAATATGGGTGTCGGATGATTGAACTGCACCCAAGAAAATTAAAAAGCAGCACAAAAGAAGGAGGAAAGCAAAGAGAAATTAAAAAAAAACAAGACACTTACACAAGGAAAACAGACTTGGCAATGGGACGTTTCAAGGCGATGTTATATGGTAAGATTGAATATGAGTATGATAGAGAAAGTATAAGAGTCAACTATTACTAACGTTAAACATGATATGATAGGGATAGATTAGATATGAGTTTGTAGTGAGTTTTAGGGAATACTTGCAAAACGCCCTCTTCCTTTTTAGCAGCTCCTTGTGCCCCGAGTCCAACTGCCGACAGTTATTATCCTATTATACAAACTAACCTCAAAGACAATCACTTTCTTAATAAAGAGCAAGCAAGAGTAATCAAAGGCATGAACAACATCGATATCAACTGACGATGCTAAGATAATATAACAGTGTTTTAGTCAGTGAAACAATGCTTCACTTTACACAAAGAACCCACTCCAAAAACGGGCATAAATTAGGGCACTAAAGTCAACTTTCTTTGGTATAAATAATCCCGCTTTTTTCTCTCTTCTTCATGCTACAATCATTCGAACATGAAATGAGTTCTTCATCTCTCCATCGTAAGAAAATGAATATCCTCAAAAAAACTCATGAACTATCAGTACTTACTGGAAGTCAAACCTTTATCCTAATGATTGACAGTAAATCTACTCACTCACACTCTTACGTTACCGATCGTTTCTTACCTATCATTAACAATGTCCCCCCTGTCTTGAAAGAAACGCTGGATGCTATTGGTATTCATCCTGATCAACTAAAGGAAAATAATTCTTGGAGTAATATACCCAAACCAGTACGAAAGAAGAACAGGAATGCAAAAACTAAACCATACTTGGCTAGGAATATATTCAAACCTTATAAAGTCCCTGCTAAACTGGATTCATTATACCAATCTAAACAATTTTATGCAACTCAAACTGCACCATACACTCCTAATCAAAAGAGAATATTTCCATCACCTAGTCCCACTTTATCACCAGTGTCCAGTCAAGAATACCAGATACCAAGTCCTAAACAACGACGATACTCTCGTATTTCTATTCGTGATTTATTAAATTAATCAAATCAATGGGTTGGTTATTTTGTTAATATATTCTATTTCCTTGAATTCTATTGTCCTTTTAGATTTTTTTTTTCATGTTTGTTACACCCGTTCGATTGAGTGGAATGAGTTTCAAAAATCATTTAATAATTACTCCATCTTAGTCGGATTTATCCGATTGGCAAGAATGACAATAAACAGAAACTTGATGGGAATAGAAACCATTCATGTACCATAAAATATTCATTCATGTTAATAAAGTTTTATTAAATTGTTGAAATTGGGAAGGTGGTGTCCTAATGACCATTTAGGATGAAACAGGCAACGTTTTTTTTAAATTACCATTTGGTTGGTAAAATCAGATAGAATATCTTAGTAGTGACTTACATTAAAATCATAGAAAAATATCTAAAAATGTTGAATTAAAATATGAATGAACACTTGAGCAACTAGTTAAAAAACTATAGCTTCATGCTACTCTCAAAATATCTTGTTGTAAATCTGAACAAAAAATATCCAAAGGGATGATGACGATCTCTTGGTCAGCTTGTATGTCATTTCTGCTTTCGGGTTTGGTAAGTTTGTAACATCAATTTTGGCCGACGGTCAGACACAAACCGAAACAAAGAAATTTATTAGGAGATTATTTTATCTTTGCAAATACCTCACCATCATCAAAATTGTACAATATAAATCTTAAGAATACTTGTTTATAATCCTTGGTAACCTTATGGTTTCAACTGATTTCGTATTGCTTCATAAGTAGAATATCGTAATTTGGTTTGATACGGTGGATAATGATTCACACCCACCATAAAACGTGAAGATGGAAATTCTGAGGAATGTCCCAAATGATCGGCCATCATTGGATATACTACAAACCCATTCAAATCACCTCTCATGATCATTTCCAAACAAGTAACATCGCCAGCTATTCCATTAGATACTCCAACATCCATCAATTTCTCCATCCCCTGACGTGATAACCCATACGCTACTCCACCAATCCATAGTGGAGTATTACGTTTCATTGCATATACATTTGTATTGACTTTGGTCAGTTTATCTTGTAACGGAGATGATTCTAAATTATAGAATAACCCAAAGTAATCCCAGTTGGATGGTAATTGAGTCAATACCATTGGTAACTACCATCAATATAAACTGACTTACCAATATGGGAGCAACCATTTCCAAATCCACATCATCCTCCATAATCAATACGTTATTCAACCCTTCCAACAATGCACGTTCATAAACACGAAAATGGGATATTTTAACATGATCAAACGAAAACGATTTAAAATCGGGATGTCGTAATCGGAATTCTGAGACACTAGCATCATCAGGAAGTGAACCTTGAATAAAAGTATAATTGATTTGAAGAAAATCGAATTGAGATTTCATAAATCGAGTACGTTTTGAATCGTTATCTTTAATAATCACAAATACATGTTCGAAACCGAGATAAAACGGACGTGTAGATGGATTCCAAGTATTGTTTGCTGTTGTTGTTGTTGTTGTAATGTTGAAATCATCGGTGAATAATTGAAAGGATGGGTTGTAGAAAAGTACCAATAAACATGCTTGGATGGAAATTATCAAAGTGATGCATATAATCAAGAGTGATTGGTTAGGTTTACTCATTGTTTTTTTTTTGTTTGTGGTAAACACTATTGAAAACGCGTGAATGAACCTTGATCAGGTGGTTAAAGAGATTGAAATATTTCATAATGAACTGATCTGCAATTGATCATGTTTGTATAATACCTTACGTTGGTATATCAAACCAAGTTGAAAATGACAATGAGCCATATCGTGAATCCTTCCTAATCCTCCAAGAGGTGAGCGTAATTAGAATTGGTAACGATCGCAGAATTCAAGACAGTTTGATCACATCGCCTTGAAGCTCTCGGTCATTTATCTGTAAAATACGTAACAAGGTCTTCAATATTAATTTTATGGAATGAAGCACTTTGGAATATAACCCACAACATAACTGCTCATACACTTCAAATGATACATACCACAATAAAATTTTATTTTATTGACTCTGATATCAGTCATATGAAAAAGTAAAACTACCAAATGACTATAACAGTATCGAAAAGCGGTATGAATCACTATTAGACGCGAATAATACTCATTGGCCAAAGTTGGGTATCGATTAAATTTCAAAACCAAAGTGAAATTGTAGTAGGTAAAAGGTGATGAAAGAGAAACTATCAATTCACTTGAAATAAATGACATTTTAAATTTATTGAAGTTTCTTTTGATCATTCAATAACCGTAATTGTTGATTTTTATATCTAATAACAATATTTTCAATCTCATTGAAATCAACTCCAGATTTTTCAGGATGTTCACGAATCCAATTGATATCTTTCATTTTTTGATCTTCAAGGGAGACATTGGAATCCTTGAGAACAATGAATTTGAGTACCATGGGACTGAATATTGGGATGACCATTTCTACTCCTGTACCCATTACAAGTGTTCTTAATACTATATTTGATAATACACCTTTTTTTCTTAATCCTAAATGATTAGTTAATGATTTAGTAGATACCCAAATAAACTCCTGCAAAACTACGTTTTTGTGGTGAAGATCTTGAAGAAATTTGTTCCACCAAGAGTATAGCACCAGGTAAAACAGTAGGATTTTTATCTAAAAACATTTTTGAACGACCATCAACATCAAATCGTAATTGAGATTCAAAATCAATAGATCGAAGTAACGTCTGAGGTTCCATTTTTGCACGTGGATGATTTGGTAAATGAAGTTGACGAGGTGGAATTCCTTTGACGTTTGGTAATTTTGCTAATGGTTTTCTAGGCACAAATGGTTGAAAGGGTGATAATGTTTCCTCAGCAGCTACATTGAAATTTAAAATTCTTATAGATTACGTTGATCTGATTTCGCTGCATAGTATCTCCTTGGTTGTAATATTTTACTTTGTTTTGAAATACACTGTCGAATTGTATTCATTTCAATCAAGAAAAAAAGTAAAAAAAAAAATATATTGAAATCAATCAGAGGGATAATGAAAGGGCAGAGTATCAATATCCCAGGCATTCGAGCAGCTGTACAGAGTATCTTCCGTCCTTCCCTATTGGTGCCTGTGATGGTGGTTCCAGATATGAGGTCAATTCCATTTGTGGACTTGCATAAAAGAGGGTTCAAGGCCATCGTATTCGATAAAGATAATACTTTAACTGCTCCATACAAGAACGACATTCACCCTCCATTTCTATCCGCGTTCAATGAATGTAAGAAGGTGTTTGTTGGAAAAGTTGCTGTTGTATCAAACTCTGCTGGAAGTATTGATGATGTTGGTAACAAACTGGCTTCCCATCTCTCTGTCTCCTTGGGTATTCCAATCATCACCCAACGCGATAAAGTTAATTGATGTTTATTAAAAACTTAGAAACCATTAGGAGCTGATCAACTACCAAAATATTTTGACTGTCAACCACATGAAATCATCGTTGTCGGTGATAGACTTACCACAGACATCATATATGGAAACCGAATTGGTGCAATGACGATTTTTTGTACCAATGTCATAACTTTGGAAAATGATAACCCAATGGCTATCAAAGTAAGTATCATTGCACTAACGATATGTAGATCAGACCAATAGAATATCGTGTTTTGAAAATGTTACAATACTTTAACGTCACCAATCATCACCCATTGTTCAAATCATAACGTTGGTGATCGATATGTTAATAAAGTAAGCCATTTTAAAGTCCTGTCATAAATACAATACTTAATCTTGTTGTAGTTACAGTACTTAAAGAGGGTTCTCACAAGTTTGTAACACTTACCATACTTACCAGATGTGATTCAAGTTGAATCTGAATATCGTGATTGAATGAAATTTTAAAAAAGCCCTTGTTGATGTTGATATGAATTCATTCCATGACTGATCAAAGATTTAGTTTGGTCAATAAACAATGTTCAAAAACGCGATAAATTGGTAGAGAGTTGATTTAATAATCATTGAAATGATACTCTTATATAAATTAATAGTATGAACGGGTCGTCGTAATATTATATATATTAACAAATTAATATCATTATTAAAAGTCAAATGGCAAGTACAAGAAAGCAGTTAACCCTATACGTACAAGAAAGTAGTTAACCCCATAAAGAGAATGAAGAATTTAATTTAGGCCAAGACCTTCGTTTCAATTTTGGAGTATCATCAATGATTTCCATGAAAGGGATATCTACAGAATTTAATAAATTCTTTGATTTTCTATCGATTATATCCAATTCAAATTCGTTTGTTTCTGTACGTTGCTTTTGGTTTCTCTTGAACATTTTTGGTTTAATGAAAAGGTTTAGTTTGAGCTTTTTAAGGTTGAAACTTTGGATCTTGTGGTCAACGCCTCTACTGTCTTTTGTTGTCAAAGCCTATGGTTTGGGAGGTCGATTACAGCCCCCAAGGAACTCACTTGGGAGTTGTTTGGCACTAACAGGGAGGTGTTTTGGTACTAACAGGCAGTTGATTATGATATAAATTTAAGTATCGTTCGATTGACCTTGATTTGGTAAAACCTTTAGTATTGGAGTCTCTCCTAAGTCCCTTTTTTACTAACCCCACAATTCATTGAATTCATTAGAAAAAATTCAAAAATAAGCATCAATAAACATTGTCGTGATTTTCAATTTAAAATGACCAGTCCAAGGTTGCTAAGACATCCACCCACAAGTTCTTTGTCCAATAAATCTTTGTTGGGAGATCAGAACTATCCATGGGGATATCCGCAATGGTTAACCACTCCAACTCATTTGAATCCATCACCATCAAGTAGTGTTACAATAGACCATGTACCGCCAGATAAAGCGATATCACCACTTTCAAACAACTCTCGTATATCTTTGTATGATGATACTGTAGAAATGGAAGATACATATGTAGTTGAAGACAAAAAAAATGGGATTAAAGCTAATCATCCATCGAACCGTAAAATAACAATGGACAAACTGTTGCCTAAAGATATTGAATTGATTGGATGTCTTGGAGATTCGTTATTTACAGGTTTAGGAGTCACTGCCTTTCCAAGCAAGTGGAAAAACAAAATATATCAATGGTAGGTGACTCAATAGGACGCTAACTCTTCTAGGTATGTATATATTGGCCTTTTATTCCTAGGTATCCGTATTTTGTGGTAACAATTTTAGGTGATTCTGTTAAAAGTTAATATTAGGTTTGACAAGAATGTGATTCATAAATAGGTTATTTGGACTATATACGTTTATATTTTAGGTAAATGAACGATCATTAACGATAGGTGAGCAATCTGATGTATTGATGATAGGTTATTCAAGTACAACAAACTCATTCCATGGATTTTATCCGGAGAACATCGGCAAAATACATGTATTCTAGGTGGTGGAAAAGGAGTGATATCGGTCGGAAGGTTATTGAAGAGATATAATCCAGCTTTACAAGGTTTAAATACGCGAAAGACAAGGATGTTTTCAAGAGGATCGGATTACAACTTTGCAACTACAGGAGCAAAATCACAAAATTTAAGAATGCAGACGATCCGAATGGTAAGGCGGTTCAAAAGAGATCGTACAACCCATTCAGTGAAGATCTTGTTCTTATGGATTGGTGTGAATGGTAACCTTTCTTGACCTGATCCCAGATGCGTTTTCCAAATCCCACAAATCATTGGAAAAAACCTTTGTGGGTGACATTGTAACAGCATTGGCACTCATCAAAACTCATTTACCAAATACTTTTGTCTGTATCTTACCATTGCCAAATCTAGGGCAGGTGCTTAAAGATGTGGGATCAGAGAAACGAACAAAGATAATATCAAAGATCAAGTTAATCAATCAGTTATTATGGGACGTGACCAATGATTGGGATTTTAATGGTGACTATTACTTTCGAGTTACATTCCAGCCAATACCTTTTGATGATTTGGACAATCCAGAGTTTCTAAATATGTATCCGTTAATCTCAACATTAGATGATCAACATCCTTCTTTTATTGCACAGCAGTTGTTTGCCAAATGTATTTGGAACAATTTGTTCTTGAAACCAGAACATAAAATAACCAGTATACAACAAGTGATAGATAGTGCTTGGTATGAACCTACTGAAGATGACTACTGTCAATGAACTTCAATATGGAAGAGTCGAGATTAATAAACTGGATTTTGACCATCAATTCTGTCTTTCATTGATCGACCATTTCATCCATCAAACAGTCATTGCATACTGATATTTGGTTAAAAATACACAAGGAAAAAAACAAGTTTGAAATCAACTAGATTTATTAGTAGTGTATCGCATCCAATAATCCATAATCATACGAGGAATTAAACAGTTCCACTAGAACTGTAAGTAAAACTAAAGACTTACACAATGATGTTGTTGATTGGGATGTGAATGAGTTTGACAAAGAAACCAATAAAACCCATCAACGCAAATCCCATTCCTACAGCTCTAGCAATCTGCAAGAATTCTACAAAAAAAGTCAATAAAGATTCTAATTTGAGGTAATGAGAGTCCAAGAGATTGAAACAACAAACATTGGAAAAAACAAAGTTTTGTAAAGAAATCCAGTACCTCTCTTATCAGGTTTTGTACATCTATTGATCAAGTTGATTGAGTCGTTAGTGAACTGTCTTGGTCCGTCAATAAGTTCTTGGATGGTATCCATTGTTGAGTAAGAAAAAAAAGCAAGTGAAATTCAACATAGGAATACACAAACTCAGCAGAAACTAATCAGATGAACAAAGAATTCCTATTGAATAGTAAATCCAATGATAAGCTATTGAACATTGGATTTCAAACTGCTCCAAGTGAAAAGGACACTATTGATAGTAGAAAACAAACCTCATCAGATATGAATTTAATAGTTTGGAGGATGTTTGTGAAGTGGTCGCTTTTGACCATCCAACGCTTTTTTACCACTTGATCGAAACACCAAGAGTAGGAAAAACAAGTAGGTAAATAACTTTCCATTTAAATACAAGAGTCTTTAAACCGGATACTGGATCATTAAATCGGATATTGCACTATAGAATCGTCAAAAAACCTGGACATAAAATACACCAAATAATACCAATTCAATGTCTATCGATACTCTCTCTCAGTCTCAAACATTGCGCAATTTGGAACTCATGATTGAATAGTATTGGACTTTTGATTCATCTTTTAGGTAATTGAATTTAATTCTGATGGTGTACAGTAAAAACTTGATCTCATCCTTGAATTGTCCTTCTGGATGCTATGTCATGCCTACCGATGATCTACATAATTGGCATGGCGTTATGTTTATCCATCGAGGTTTTGTTTTATAATCTTAATGGTTTAGGTTACTATAAAGAAGCTGTTTTTAAATTCAATTTGTTGATTCCAAATACGTACCCAGAAAGTCCACCTGTTGTTAAATTTGTCTCTCAGGTATTCCATCCCTTGGTGGACTCCAATGGCATTCTATCATTAGGTGGATATATAATTGTTAATTTTAGGTTATTTGATTATTGTTGACTTTTAGGTTTGTTTCCATAGATTCATGACTGTAGGAGCGTTAGATTCACACTGGAGACCCAGACAAGACTACATCTGTCATGTCTTACACTACATTAAAGATATTTTCAAAGGTATCATATTTTAAAATTTATTCGAAAGATTCTTCAATCAAATCACTTAAAGGTAACAAAATGTATTGATAACAATGATTTTAGAGGCATACTGTCCTCACGCAGAAGCCTTACAGATGTATCAAAATGAACGATCAACATTCATCAAATTAGCAAGTGATTGTGCACAAATTTCAAGTCAACAATCTATACTATTTGAACAAGATCAATCCATAATCAATTTCAAACCTTTAGATGATGGTGAATTTGTAAACATCAGATTACAATTGCATGTAAATATGCTGATTTTAACATTTTATAGAAATCTGTTGGACTTTAAGTTCTGTTGGGTGTCTGGAAAAAATTTAATCGTTGCTTCAATACATTTCTTATGTGAAATCATTATCATTGCAATATAGTAATGATTTTATATTACTCTATTGGGATATAAGCATTTAGTGTTCTATTTGGATATAAGATAGATTGGATTGAAGAGCATAATGGTACAGTTGACAACTTGATTTATGAGTTATTGAATATCTAAAACGTGAGATCCATAAATCTTGGATCGTGATTGATTTCGATCTAATTGACTTAGCACTAGATCATAAAAAGGAGTAAAGTTTGAATTATTGACCATCTGTGTTAATGACTAGAACATCAAAATGAATTGAATTACCAATGAAACAATATGATGATTCTGTGATTTGAGTTTGGTGTATAGAGAATGTTGTTGGAATGTTGATTGACCAAAGAAACTGGTACTTTGTAAGTCTGTTTTTGTTCCAACCAGTAGAATAGGAGTCTGATGGTATGAATTGGCCAAATTCAAATATGATTCTAACTTAATGAATGTATCGATGTTGGTGGAATCAAATACTAATAGTAGTCCATCAAAATGTTTAAAGAAAGGCAAGATACTGGAAGGATGTAGACTTCGACCTCCAACTTCAACAAATTCAATCCATGCTGACCCTGTTCGATTTGAGTATTTCATAACTTCAACCAAGCATCCCCAAGTTGGTTGAATTTGAGATGAGGGTCGTTGACATAACGATTGAATCAATAGTGTCTTTCCCACACCAGATTCTCCAAGAACCAATAATCTCATCGAAGGTAACGAATGATCCTGCTTTGCTGGCCTTCGCATCATCCATTCCATGTTGAGTTAAAGTAAAAAAAAATCATTTCTGTTTGTTTATTTTTGACAAACGCGACTTTTTCTCTTCATAAAATGGCAACAGTAGATACAAACGATTTCCAACCCATCAAATTAAAATCAATAATCGGATTCGGAGGTATATTTGTTCATCCTTTTAAGGTTAGGAAACGTACCTGGAGGGTTACTCAAACATCCCGATGGAATTCATCGCGTCTATTCCCTAGGATCAACAGTTGTTATCAGTGATGCAAAGAAAAACAGTCAGGAATTTTTACAAGGTCATACTAATGTGGTGAGTTGTATCGCTATATCAAAATGTGGAAAATGGATTGCTAGTGGTCAAGTAACTCATATGGGATTTCAAGTAATTTTCCAATCCGTTTGATTTATTTTCGATAGGCAGATATCATTATATGGGATTTCGAACAAAAATTAATGTTGAAGAGATTAACGTTACATAAAGTGAAAGTTCAAGCATTAGCTTTCTCACCTTCTGGAAAATACCTAGCATCACTTGGTGGAGAAGATGATAATTCGGTGATTGTTTGGGATTTGATCAAGTATGCAGCTATTTGTGGATCACCAGCTTCCTCTGATTCTTCAGGTGTCACATTAGCACTTACATATTTAAACAAAAATGATCTACAATTCGTTACTGGAGGGTTTGGAACCTTACGAGTCTGGGAATTGAACCCAGAAAAAAGAAAGGTTCGATCCTCTGATTGTCAAACTGGACAAATTAAACGTATTGTTAAATGTATTGCTGTAGATGACAATGATGAATTTATGTATTGTGGTACAACTACTGGTGATCTTCAACAAGTTAGTTTAAAATCTCGATTGTTTAAAAATGCTGGGCCACCAAAAGCTAAAGTAATTATTCTATTGAATTCACCAAATAGGAATTATTTAGCAAAGGAATTTTATCGGCAGCTTTATCCCCAAAAAATGACTCTGTCATTGTTGGATGTGGTGATGGAACCATTGCTACTTTAGGATTACCAAAGCTTAACATTTTAAAGTAACTTTTACGATTCAACGATTTAATACTTTTTTCGAATAGATCTACTAAAGTATCTGGTAGTGTGACATCAATATCGTTTGAAAATAATGGTCAATTTTATGCTGGAACAGCACATTCAAATATCTATACAGTCTCAACCGATAGTTTTAAACCTGTTTTAAAAACTACTTGCCACTATGCTAGTATAAATGATGTTTGTTTCCCACCGTAAGTGATAAATGTTTATAATTTATAGAGAATCGGCTGATATCTTTGCAACCGCTTCTGATACTGATATTCGAGTATGGAATTCATCCACCAATGAAGAATTATTACGAATTTCAGTCCCAAATCTAGAATGTCAATGCATCACTTTTAAAAAAGATGGTTCATCCTTGATTACTGGGTGGAATGACGGAAAGATACGTGCATTTGGACCACAATCTGGAAGATTGCAATATGTGATCAATGATGCTCATAAAAGAATGGTGACTGCTTTGGCCGTTACAGATATTTATAATAATCGTGGTGATTTTAGAATTGTCTCTGGAGGGGAAGGTAATGTTAAACTTGATTTTAATTGGTAATAGATGGTCAAGTGAGAGTTTGGAAGATTTCTAAACAAATTCAATTACTTGACCATGCCATGAAGGAGCATAAAGGTTATTTTATATTATATATGTTTTTATATTTAGGAACTGTAACTTGTATCAAAATACGCAAAAATGGGTTAGAGTGTGTTTCATCTTCATCTGATGGATCATGTATTATTTGGGATTTGACCAGATACGTTCGAAATCAAGTACTATTCGCTCCATCATTCTTTCATGCTTGTTGTTACTATCCAGATGAATCTCAATTACTTACTTCCGGAACAGACCGAAAGGTAATATTCAAGTGATTCAACAAATAGGTTTCTTATTGGGAAGCCTTTGATGGATCTTTAATTCGTGAACTACAAGCTTCTCAATCAGACACCATTAATGGTCTCGATATAACTGCAGATGGAAAATTATTTGTCATTGGTGGTAGTGATAAACTTGTCAAAGTTTATAAATATGAAGAAGGAGAATTAGGATACGTTGGACTTGGTCATTCAACTGATATCACCAAAGTACGTATCTCGCCAGACGGTAAACAAATCGTATCAGTGAGTGCTGAAGGTGCCATTTTCCAATGGTTTATGCCAAAACCATAATGGTTTGATTCACGAATCAATAATAATTGGTCTTTTTTTCTTTTAGTATTAGAATAAAAATTTACTACGGTAGACATACTTTATTGATGTTCATTTATCATTGCTTCTGTCACGTTCAAACGTGGAATGACTTGTGGGATAAATCTAGCAAACTTTCGCGAAGATTCATTCAACGTAAATCCATCATCATCATCACCTAATTCATCAATAGAACTAATCGGTAATGATTCAGCTTTACGAAAAGAATCACCTGATGATGATGAATAAGCTGCTGCTGCTTTAGATTGACTGATAGATCTTCCAAGAGTCTCGAGCATCATCATTGGGTTGGCAGTCATCACGTCCATCCAAGCTTTACGAGCATTCATTCCATCAAGATCCGATTCAATATCAATCATTTCCATTTCTTGAGCTTCTCGTTTACTTTCCAAACTTCGAACGATATATCTTTCATGAAAATCAGCTAAAATGGCTACCAAATTAATCTAAAGAATATACTGGAGTTTAATAATTCTTTTTCAAATTGTTGTTCTAATTCACCAACACTTTTTTCAGGTACATGTACTTCAGTTTCAATTTGATTGGAATCATTGTAAATTATTGGTTGTTCAGTTGTTGTTAAATCTGGTCGGAAATCTAACAAGACTTCGGTTTTTGCTGATGTATTTGAACTGGTTTCCCAAGATAATTCATCAGTTTCTTCATCAGAATCATTAGATTCATCTACCATTTTGGAATTCTTTTTGTTGTTTAATGTTTCAATAACAGTAGATTGGATTTTTTGATAGATTTTATCATACGATTCGTAAGATGATGTTCGAACTAATCCATGTTGGTTATCACTTGTTTCTTTGATGTATTCCGATGTAAGAGTGGAATGGTATTCGGCTGATAATGTCGAAAAGGAGGTGCTTGATTGAAATGACATTCGTATTTTTCGATTAAAAGCGCGTTTGTAAAACAATAATCTATGACTCAATCGATGAACAAAATAAGTATATACCATACAATATAAAATTTTATTGAAGTACTTTCAAAAGATATCTGCGTTTGTATTTGCTCATGGATAGTGATCGCCCAAATTTTGAAACCAACTCGACAGATGTTACCACATTAAACATAAAAGAGAATAACTATTGAACTGTTGGATTCCAACTTTTAAATAATTCATTCAATCTGGTTACATCTCGGACATTTACAGTTGGAATGACTTTTGAAACATTAATACTCTGTATAAACATTTTCAACTCGTCAAATGATGAATGCTCTGAATAAGGTATCGGCACAATCGTAATATTGCTTGAAACATACTTGGGTTGAAGATTATTAACTTTGAAAGAATTGCCAGAGGGTTTCCGATGTGTCCATCCGGTTGGTCGAATGGCAATAATATCACTAAATATTTCTTTATACTTGATCAATAGATCATTCAAATACTACATGTTAGTGACTAGTAACAAATACTTCTGGTGAAAGTTGATTCATCTGAACAACGTGTACATTTGCCAAGGACGGATTAGTGGTCAGTCGTGAAGTTAAAGTATCATTACTTTGACAGTTATAAATCTTCATTTTTCTAATTTCATTAATGATGGAAATGTACTTGGTAGTAACATAGATTTTACTATTCAAAGACTCTGCAACTTTTAATATTATTCTTTCCTTGCCAATCAAATAACTTCCAACGACTATTAAAAATTTCGGAGCTTTTGATTTGTGATTGAGCCATTTGTTCAGGCCTGTTTGTGGTCTATCAACTGTTTGACGTTTATGAACTAGAACAAAGTTCTTTAATGGATTTCCCGATACAATTTGAGCCACTGTATCTCCTTTCAACAATTTAACGCAAAGATCATTTATGCAATTTAAAATTGATATTTGAGATGGAAAGGTATGACTTGGTTTACAGTACGTATCATCCAAATATACAATATCAAAATGGTTTGGAGGCTTAATTAATGGGTGCTCTGAATGAACTCTACTTGCTCTAAAATCCCCAGTATGTAAATATCGCATTGACTTTGAACCATCCGTCTTAGGGGGCACATCAAAAATAAAGATAGCAGCGCCAGGACAACTACAATCAAACATAAACCATTGACTTACTGATTAGCATCAATTAAAGTCACTGTAATACCTTGAACGACAGTTGGGATCTCTAATGGTAAGCTAACTATCATAGATGGATCAACGTTCAATTCTTGAATCAGTAATGCAGCAGTTATGGATGTACAGTAAATAGGGCCATGGTTAAATTTTGATGTTAAACCTTGAGTTAGAAGGAAGTGTGGTACCCATGTAATGATCTGAATGGAAGTGGGATAGAAAGTAAGCTGTGCAATTCGGTATTACTCCAAAAGAAAATGCATCCATGCTGAAGGTGGTATTCCAGATCATCTTGTATGGTGGAATGGATCGTTTTGGGCGTTTTACATCGATCTTAGCATCTGGTTGTTTATCAGCCTTTAATGATCCTTTAACATCCGATTTAACGCTGGAATTCATATCATGAATCTTTCTCTTTACATTTGACTGTTGTGTTTCAATATTAACTGGACTTTGCTGAACGGAATTCTCTTTAGAGTCTAAGCATTGATTCACATGAATATCAAACTGAGATTGCTTTCCAAAAAGAAGTTGCTGTAAACAGCAAGGACATTTGAAATAAATTTGGACTTCGTCATCTATAGAAACACTCTGATTTCCGGATTTTTCGTCATCTCTTGTTGAATATTTTGTATTGGTTGAAGTGAAATACTCCAGTATTGAATTCATGGGTCGGTTTGAAAAGCGCTGTTTGTCTGATGGAAAATTGTCCAGACAAAAAATAATCGATTCAGTATAGAGTGCCTTGGATTTACGACTTTCCAATGGTATCAAAGGAGTGGAATGGAACTATTCCGTAGGTGTCTGTATCATGTAATCAAAGACAAGAGTTTTCGTTCTCGTCGCAAATAAATTATTAGCTAGTCGTGGTGTCTTCTTCAATCAGTTATTCAACACAAGCACATTTTTTGTGATGTTGTATGAATCGATTGGGGAGACTGCATTTCCAATTTGAAAGACTGTCAATATAGTGATTAAATCAATCCAACGCGTTCGAAAACGCCCATAACCCATTCCTATTGACTCTTTGGATTACTAACAGTCAAATGACATTCTCTAGTAGGAATTTGTGCTCAACTTCTTAACATTGTGGTTCAATCACATGTTTTTGAATCCAAAAAAGGAAATTTTCAAAAAAAAATAAAAAAGATAAAACTGGAGATTTGACCCTAAAATCTTTCCACCAAATGACAAATTCAATCAAAATATTCACTGGAAATTCGCACCATGAATTCGCTCTTTTGGTGGCAAAGTATCTGGAAATGATGTGCTGATCATAGGCGGTTGGGGTTACCTTTGGGAAACTGTATTGTTGCTAAATACTCCAATTTGGAAACTTCAGTTACCATTGGTGAGTCAGGTATCAAGTTGATATTATTCTAATAACCATAGTTCGTGATGAAGATGTTTTCATTGTCCAATCTGGCTGTGGGGAGATCAATGGTGTGTCCAGTTGAACTCTAATGTTAGATAATTTGATGGAGTTGCTGATCATGATCAATGCCTGTAAAACTGCTTCAGCAAAGCGTATCACTGCTGTCATCCCTTGGTTTGTTCTTTTTCGTCTGACTTTAGTTTCCCATATGCTAGACAGGACAAGAAAGATAAATCTCGTGCTCCGATCACTGCTAAATTGGTTGCAAATATGCTTACTACTGCTGGTGCGAGCCATGTTATTACCATGGATTTACACGCAAGTCAGATCCAAGGATTCTTTAATATTCCTGTCGATAATCTTTATGCAGAACCAAGTACTCTGAAATACATTTCTACAATGATGCCCGAGTTTGGTAATGGTGTGATTGTATCCCCTGATGCTGGTGGTGCTAAAAGGTTTGCAGTGAATTAATTAACTTCATTCAGAGCCACTGCAATTGCTGATAAACTTGATGTCGAATTTGCTTTAATTCATAAAGAACGTAAAAAAGCAAACGAGGTGTCTAGAATGGTGTTGGTGGGAGATGTGAAAGGTCGAGTGTGTATCCTGGTGGACGATATGGCCGATACTTGTGGAACACTTGGTTTAGCAGCTAAAGTATTGATGGATAATGGAGCTACCAAAGTATACGCAATGGTCACCCATGCAGGTACGTTTTAATTGAGCTAAACAAGCAATAGTGCTTTCTGGAAAAGCAATTGATGTGATCAATAACTCTTGTTTGGAAGAAATCATTGTCACCAATACTATCCCACAAAGCGAAAAGCAAACTGCATGTAAGAAGTTGAAAACAATTGATGTATCATCAACTTTTGCTGAAGCTATTCGTCGTACTCATAATGGGGAAAGTATCAGTTACCTTTTCAACTACGTCCCCAATTAATAAATCAATTATCTATTTCGCCTTTAATTTTAAAAGTATTACAATCGATCGCTCAGAGAAGACAGATGGATGTTAACTATGGACAAAGCCATTGAATCGCAACCACTCATAGTAAACATTTTGAAAACTACCAATGTGTTAAGAAATTCAAAGTAATATCCGCGTTACCATTCAATGGAAAGGGACACGCGGTTAGAGATACAATCATGTCCAGAAGCAGCGTCTTTTTTCTTTCCAATCTTTGATGGACATCCTAAATTTACCACTTGAAATTCTATTACGAACATCAGAATACTTGGATACTTTGAGCGTTGTCAACCTTTCATCCTCCTCCAAACACTTTCTATCATTTCGACGTTTTGTGATAGCAAAGAAAACCAGATTAGTTTTAACGGACAGTTTACGAGGCATTTCAAAATTCATCTGGCAAAACATCGAATTCGTTGACATTGCTCCAGCGAACTTGACTACTCTAAATCGATTTTGCAAGCGTTTAGAAAAAGTTTCGAATGTTAAGCAAGTTCATATCGATTACCATAAATCATTCAATGTGAATGCATTATCAAAACTTGGACATATTCGATCTTTGCAATTTGGTGGTGTGAAAGGTTTCAAGAATTTATCAGCTCTCTCAGCTTTATCGGCTTTGAAAGAATTAGCGTTCTGTCAATGTCAAGTTGAAGACAGTTCGGCATTATCGTCTTTAATTCATCTACGGAAATTGATATTTCATGGAATTCCATCTATTATCCTGTTATCGGACTTGATTAATCTGGAAGAATTGAACATATCATTTTCACGTATCAATGACATTTCACCACTTTCCACTTTGGTCAACATCACAACACTAAAGATCAATGTTAACAGGGTAAATGACCTTAACCCTTTGAAAAACATGAAGAAGTTAAAGGTGTTGGAGCTGAGTTCCAACTAACCTTAAATTGCGATAGCTTAAAAGGATTGGTTAACCTTGTCAAACTCGATCTATCGAACAATTGTATTGCTGATATTTCTAGTCTATCAGCAATGATCAATTTGCAAAACCTTCAATTAGATGGGAACGCCATATCAGATATATCACCATTACATAATTTGATTAATTTAACCGAACTTTATCTATCAGGGAATTCGATACAAGATTTATCAGTGTTGTTAAATCTAATTCATCTGAATCATTTGGACTTAAAGAGCAATAATATCAGTAATTTAACTGGAATTCAAAATCTTATTCGGTTAAACAGACTTGAATTGCATTGCAATCGATTGATTGACATTGGGCCATTATCAGAATTATATGGATTAGAATGTTTGAATCTTTCCTACAATCAAATTCAGAATTGTGGGCCAATAGCTGGATTAATCAAATTGTCGAATTTGAATATGGCATCAAATGAAATCTCTGATATCAAACCTTTATCGAAGTTGTTTAATCTAAAAGATCTAAATTTGAATTGCAATCGCATTAGTGATATTACTTCAGTGAAATATTTGAAGAAAATAACGATACTGGATTTGAAATACAATGGTATCAGTGATGTAGACTCCATAAAGCATTTGAAGTCATTAGTTTGCTTAGATTTATCTGGCAATGTTATTGAAAATATGGAAGTGCTAGAAAAGTTGGATGTAGATATAGATTGTGAAAGTGATTTTGGTGCTTTTGACAGTGAATTTGATGAAGCGGGAGTTTTTTGATGGATTCTAGTGCGCCAGTATTATAGCTCAAGTCTATGATACGAAATACATATTCATTTCTACAAATATACGAATTATAATAACTTTTGCAATTAGATTATCAGTATTTCAATTCACAAGATAACCTGAGCAAACAAAATTAATCTTATCGTTCAATAGCTCTCTCTAAAAAGATACTTGGATCAACATGTTTAAGATAATACTATCGATATTTACTTTATCAAAACCAGTGAATTGTATTCCGCCCAAACTATTTTTCGCGTCTTTGTCAAAAGGCCTTTTGTTTCATACCATTCATTTCTGACTAAAACGGAAAATGGAGAGTTGGAAATATTTTAATGTTTTTAACAAACGCATTCAATTCTTTTGCTAGAAATGCTCCACTACTAGGATATAAGAAACTGACTGTCTGCCCATTCAATCATGTCAAGTTCAATTCGATATTGAGAAGAAATCGTCATTTCAAATCAAAAGCACATCAAAGAATTCATCAACATTTACACGATCATTTTCATAATCACTTTACAAACAATATGGTAGATGGAAAGTACAAGTATAGTAAACAGATTGAACCTTGGTTGAATTGGATGCATCATTTTGCTAAACCAAATCCAAATTCTTCAAGGTTCTTGTCCATTGGTATAAAGATACAATGTTCTAAATATTTAGCAATAAGTTTTGTTTGCATACTTGTATTCGCTTATATTGGCTATTATTTGGAGAAAGCACCTGTAACTGGAAGACTTCGATACATGAATATTGACCCGGAAGTGGAATTAAACTTAGGAATAGATGAATTACATGAATACATAGAATCAATTAGAGATTGCATTTTACCTAAAGGTCATCCAATGCATAGAATGGTGGAGAGAATTGCAAAAGAGTTAATTAAAGGTTTGTATTTAAATCGCTAAATTGTTCAGAAACAGAGTTACAACATCTTCATTGGGAAGTTTACGTTGTTGATGATGATGAAATTTCCAATGCCTTTGTGATGCCAAGTATTAGACCATCAGGGTTAACAAATAGGTACCAATATTGATAGCAATAACAGTATAGATGGAAAGATATTTGTGTTTTCAGGAATATTTTCAAGGACCTCTACAGCGGAGGGAATGGCAGCACTACTTTCACATGAAGTACACCTTAAAATTAAACTGAAGGCTAGATTGGTCACGTCATTGCTCGACATTCTGCAGAGAGTCATTCTTGGGAGTCCTTGATGAATACGACATTGTATCCGATTACTTTCATTTTGGGGTTAACATTTGCAGACGAATTTTTTCAATGGTTGGCTACAGAAATTGTATCAGCATCTGTGGTTACCTTTGGCGTCCTCGTAATTCAGACAATAGATTTTTACATTAGTTACCAATATCTAGAGATCAAGAGTTAGAGGCTGATCACATAGGTTTTCATTATATACTAATAATTAGGCATGATGTTGTTATCAAAAGCCTGTTATGACCCAAAAGAAGCAATAGATTTTCACAAGCGTCTAGGCGAAAATCAAGATCCGGATGCTAATATGGAATATCTCAGTACCCATCCGTTAGCAAGTATTTACTCCATTTTGCTAATGATATTCAGCTACAAGAATTGGTAAGCTTGAACAAGCAATGCCGCATGCTAAACATTTATGGAGTGATTCGAAATGTGATAAGGTATGATGACAATATTTTAATACCATTAGATGTGGACCCTTAGACGGATGTTTGATAAAGCAACAAATTATCGATTTTCTATTAATCTGTAATATATACAAACTATGTTATACCAAGAACTCTTTGGTTACTCATAACATCTCTGCACTTTACAATCTTGTAAAAATAGTAGTAATTACCAAGACTATACAATGAAATTTGGATATATTCCATGATATTTGGGATATTAATTGTTCCGTTCCATCTAACTTGGGGTTCCCCCTATTGTTCTGAGCCATCCACCAAACCATACGGTTGAACTTGACGAGATTTCATTAGAATATTTGAGATACAGATTAGTTCTATGGTCATTGAATGCGAAAATCAACCTATAGTGTTGGGCAGACTAATTTCAGAACCAGACACTGTCATCACTGTAGTTTGATTTTCACGTTCCATTTCCACCAGTAGTCAAATGAAATCCATCTATTTGATCTAACGCCCAGCAAAATTGAGAAGGTACTTTCCTTTATCACTGCTATCAAGAGTAAGGGGAAAGTATATATGGTATACGTGTACATACACACAATAATCCTCTTGGGTCTAATCCTGATTGAAGGAAAGACAAAAGTGGAGAGGGCGAGATAAATAGTTGAGTGTAGAGCTATTTATAGTGTGATGCGCATAAAGCATTAATCTAGTTTAAGTTGCATGAAGCATTAATCGTGTCTAAGGAATAGCCTAGATAATGATTCTCTTATGCTAACACTGAAGAGAAAGTTGGATAATATTAATTTATATTAATGATTCAACTTTAACGTCTTGGTTTGAATTTAGATTTACCAGCACTTCGTCGTTGTGGTTTCTCACCATCATCATTCTTTCCCACCCGCGATTTTTTCTTATCAGATGGATTGAAGGTGATAGACATATTTCCTGTATGCACACCTGTAATTTCCTCTCTAGGTTTGGCAGATTCTTGTTGAATCCTAGTTTCAAACGTCTGCAGTAGATTTGATTCTTGGTCCAGAGTGTCTTGATCATTTGCCATTGCATTGAATCCATCCTGGAAATTAGTATTGGTAATTTACCTTCAACTCAAAGAATTTCGGTCCCGATGGTTGTGTGTCTGTTTTGGTTGGTTTCTTGAATCTAGTGAATCTAATGGCATCGTCATCTGGGTTTTAGTATATTCTATTGTACCTTCGTCTAATGGTTAATCGATGGAAATTTATTTACCGTCACTTCCATTTTGGTCTACTCTTTCGAATTTCTTTGTGGTGAACTTGGTGGTGGACTAGGTATAAATGTTTTTAAATATTACTTGAGATGGATGATGCAATTTGTATTCATGAGAGGTTTCATCAATTTGGAAATCTTCATCTTCAAATAAGGAAGTAAATCTAGAATCTTTCATGATATTATCTGATTCTTGTTTCTTTTTCGATTTCGTTGGCATTTCGGTAGTCTCATCGTCATCAGTATCAATTAATAAATCAGCTGCAATGTTGCGATTGACTTTAGGAAGTTTCTTGATGGCTGATATTCTTGATGCTCGTTTTTCTTCAATACGCTTTTGTACCATGCGTTTTTTATAATCATCGTATTCGAATGGATTTGATATAGCTTTTGCCTAAATTGTTAATTGACGATTCGATCACATTACCTTTTCATATAAACGCAAGTCAATAAAGAATCCGTGCATGTATGCTTTTAATACATTGGTTCCCATCAAATGATCCAAGCCGAGACTGTAATGTTAACAAAAAAGCAAAAGTTACTTTGACAGTTCTTTACGTGTTACAAACTTATAATCGTCGTAAATGGCGGTATTTGGATTCTCTTCCAACTCTTCCGTCAGGTTATCCAAAAATGGACACCATTTCGGTGCAGGTCCTAAGGCAGGAACATAATAAGATTGTATTTGAGCTCCTGATCGATTTAATATCAATAATTTTACCTTCTCCTGCCAACATGACCAATCCAGTATCACCCCCAAAGACACAAGTATCATTAATATCGTTTGGCGCTTCAATGTTGGTGAAGACATTACCCTATATGTAAGTGTGAATTGCTTATTTTACAGTGTGCTGATCCCAAATCTTGACAATTTTTGTATCAGAAGATAGAATTTTTCCAGAAGCGTGAAAGGTTAACGATTTGATTGGAAATCCGTACTGATGATCTTTGATGATCAAAGGAGTAGGTCGTCTTAAATCATACAAGACCACTTGTCCAGTAGAAGTACCAGCCATAACAGAAAGTCCATCGGAACCAAATTTTAGGGATGTGATTTGAGGAAGTTCTTCCAGAAGAGATGAATCCATTGATTTGACAATCGATTCACTTACATCCAGTATTCCAATTCGTTTCTTTTCATTTGGATGCCAAAACTCGACTTTACCGTTTGATCCCCCAAATCCAAACAGTTGATGGGCTGGATTGATAGATATGCTGTTTATCTCTGGTAGAGTTGTTTCCAAAGGAGCCATGAATCGACCTTGTTCTAAATTCAACCTCCATACTTGATGACTAGCTCCACAGACCAGTACATCACAAGATGGAAAATGGTATGATATATCTCTACCAAACTAAACCAGTTAAATATTCTTGAGAGCTATGATTTTGAAAACGCCAAAGATAGCACGATGATATATAGACTTACTTTTGGTACTCTAGTTTGATAGTGCATTCCATAATGTGAATGAAATTCCACAGTTCTATCTGACTGCAAGTGAACCGATTTAGTCCAATCATTTGATAAAATCTGCGAGGTTAAATATCATCGTGAAATACTTCAAATGTAATATTTTCGCTATTGGTATGACGTTCGAATTTCATGGCCATTTGATCCAAATCAAAAACTCTAATTTGAGGTTTATACACACCTAACAATAAGACAACGTGAAATACCGGTAGCCATCAAATATTTTCCATCAGGCGACTGCTTCAAGCACATGGAAGCTTGTGGAAATTCAAAATCCTGTATCAATTCAATTCTATTTCTCCAAGCTACTAATTAACCAAACAGAAAAGGAACCTTGATCTAGCTTAAGTTTATTTTTATTTCGCTGCTGTATCCAGTGAGGAATTGCTGACTTTGACGCACTTGTGATTGAGTATATTTTCACATTGTTCGCATTTGAGACTTGCATAAAAAAAAATAAAAAAAAATTATGAAGAATTCAAAATGGTTTGAGCAAGTTTGAGGATATCTGAGGATGTCGGTGGTGAGTGTCCCTGAAGTAGAAAGGTGGAAGTTGGAAATGGCCTGGAAAGGTTAAATGCTGGAATGAGACAACTTTGCCGATTTCAATCGGACTCTGTTTGGTATTTAGCCAAAGTCCTATTTCGGTCACTGGTATACTCATAGTACCGCTTTTACTTTGGATTTGTTTTCGTCTGTCTTTCGTGATACTTTACTTTTTTTAAATACATCAATGGAATCTACAATCGCTGCTTCTGCTCTAGCTTCACTCATTGCTCGTCTGGTCGTTCATCCTATAGATACCCTCAAAACTATCATCCAGAATGGTAGCAGTCCTTCATCTATTGCTAAGAGTCCTCTCGGTCTTTATCAAGGTGTAGGTGTCACTGTCCTGTTTTCTGTTCCCGCTATGACTATCTATTTAGCTACTTACGACAGCGTCAAATCTCGATTCGTCGATCGCAATATCGATTCAGTCTGGAGTCATGGTGTTTCGGCAGCTTCTGCTGAAGCACTCGCTGGTATATTATTTACCCCCATGGAAGTTGTTAAACAAAAATTACAGGTCAATATAAAGGCTTCTACTTTCTCTATCATAGCAGATGTATTCAAACAGAATGGGTTATTAGGTTTTTATCGGGGTTATTTCCTAACCGAATGTGTTTTTGTCCCATATACAGTAACACCCACATTTCTAATTACTCTAGGTCACTTATTTTGTAACATATGAGAAATTAAAAAAGTATTGTCAAAGTGGGGTAGAATCGACTCAACAAAACGCGACAATTCCTTTACATATGTATCTAACATGTTCATCAATAGCTGCTACATTAGGTGGAATTGTGACGAATCCCTTGGATATTGTTAAAACTAGAGTACAAATTACTGGGAAATCAGCACTATCAGTCACCAAACAGTTATGGAATGAAGGAGGTTGGAAGTCATTCACTAGAGGTTTGGGAATAAGAACGGCTTGGATAGTTCCTAATATGTCCATTACAATAACATTGTTTGAATACCTGAAATCAACACTGTAACATATGCAAGCATTTAATATATAATTTAGACACATTACATTTCTGTTTATGCTGATGTATTTAAGTATTTACCTTGGAGAAGTTCCGCACCATCTCTAGAATTGGGTCTTAGAGAACTGCCACAAAATTAGATTCTAGATTATACCCTTCTAAACCATATGTATAGAAATCAATTACGTAACAGAGCGAATTTGATATCGTAAGAAACAATGTGCGGATGATTATTCACCACGTAGATCAGGTGTTTCCGTAACGTCATTCGCGCGTAGATTTCGTAGTATAAAACCTCCGATGTTCTAACCAAATATAATAAATCATCAAACAAAAAAATGAATCTGAAAGATATCTTGTGTGACGAAAAGGTGTATGGTGTACATTTACAAACCCCATTAAAGAGAGAAAGAATTGGTATCAACCAACTGATCAACATCAATTTACCTAGACATGATAGAAAAAGAGACACATTTTCAATTCAAAACTTGATACGTAACCTGTTGTTCCATTAAACCTAGACTGTAACATTACTTGCACAGATGATAAGCCAACGAGAGGAACTGAAATTCTTCCAGAATTACTTGGAAGTGGATCTAGTATTGCTACAGATATCTCAGAAAGTTCTCATACCAACAGTTCCCATAGCAGCTCCAATGTACCAGTTCCATACAACCATCTGAAATCTATACTCCTCTCAATGGATACAATGCGAACCATTCCCGAAAGCGATGAGAAGGGCTTACAAATTAACCAAGAATATCTTAAACAAGTATACCTTCAAGAATATACTCGTAAACCCAAACAAAAGATCCAACCACAACAAAATTCACATCATGCCGAACCAAAGTACCAATGTACAATTTGTAAAGTGAAAAATAGAACATTTGAAGAGCACGCACTGCACCAAAGAACACACAGCACAGAAGCACATCTTTACCATTGTAAATTTGAGGATTGCAAACGCTCCTTTGTATCTTCAAGAGGGCTTTTGTTTCATTACCGACTGCATGTTCAAAAGACCAAGAAAGAAATGAATCATTTGGGGACAAATATATTTAAACGCACAATGAACCGTGATTAATAAATTGATTAACGTGAATATTGCAATGACATACAATTTGAATTGATGATGTGCATTCCATCATGTTCCAACCATAGTTTCTGTCTTCCATCGTTCGCCTTGTTTCCAAACCGAAACATTTTCGCTTGAATTTTTCAACCTCATGAATTCAATGAATACACTGGTCGAAAGACTACAGACAAGCTACCAATATTGCAAACAGAAAGTTACTGAAGCATCGAACATTGTTGTGGACCAACTCACTTCAGAGCACACTCAGAAAGTAGCCCTATCATCAATGGTATTTGGATCCGCTTTATTCGCTTTATTCATTACTGCCTTCATCATTTACCTCATTTTTTATCTGGTTAGTATTCCTGTAGTATCCAAAACGGTTCCTATCTACTTTGATTATTCAGTTGATAAACCCATTGCAACTTTAGACTTTTTACAATATACAGACACTGGATTGTTAATGAAACCTAATCAACGTTACAATCTTGCCATCCAATTGGAGTGTCCTGATTCTGACCATAATTTAGCTTTGGGCAATTTTATGATTAAATTGGACTTGATGAATGCACAAAACAATACCTTACAAAGTGCAATCAGACCAGTACCTTTTTGTAAATATTAATGATTAGGCACATTTGAAGTACAAATCATTTTTATTGAAATCATTATCAACCTTTTACAATTCATTTTCATTATTGATGGATTTCAAATTGGAATCACAATCGATTACAGTGGATTTGATTGAGAATTTTCATGAAGTTTATGTACGTAACAAATCGTCAATTGAAGTTTAGGCGAGACCAATTAGAACAGCAAAAATCGAATTATCTACTGACCAATTACAAACATATTCCACTTATTTGGTGGTGAATACACATTTCCAAGGCTTATATTTCTACATGTATCATTGGTGGTTCACTACGGGTCTCTTATTCATCACCAACATCATGTTGAGTGAAATCCTCATTGTGGCTTATGTATGGAATGTAGTATTAGCATATATGGATAAAGCACATAAGGTGTATGATGAAGAAATAGATACTGAAGTATCACCACCTTCTGATAATCACACACGATTGTTACCAACAAATTCCACTTCAAAATCATTTACAGATGATTCAGCATCAACAGCGTTTGGAGAACAAGAAGGTGATCAAGATTTGTCATTCCTTGACCACCCCGATAATCAATATCACCAAGATTCGAATCCTTTATTAAATGCCGTCGTTCCCGATACGTACAGTTCAACAGAATCAGAAGAATACCGTGGTAACCCATCCATGCCCATCTCATACAATGGTCGTGTCTATGGTCGATCCGGTAATTTCTCGCAACCATACAATACAGCCAAATCCGAAACCATCCGAAAACGTCGTGAATCTTTTTTAACTTTATCCAGAACAAATCCAACCCCAGATTTGGAACCCACTGAACCGATTACCACGGATACGAATGTATCCCAGTTGGAGTTGGATGAGTTTGAAATGGCGGGGTTGTTGGAAGATGATGATGAAATTCGTTTATAACCTCACTTTTTAACTTGCTAGTTTTTTTCAAAAATTCAAATATATTTCCATTTTTCTCATTACGTTAGAATTGGATTATCAATACTAAATATTTTCTAAGCATTTAATGAAAATTTATTACAATGACTATATTTCAGTTGATAAATTTAATTTTTCTATTATTTCATTGTACAGTCGTTTGAATTGCCAAATATCACCTTGTGTTCGTTTCACATCTACAATCAACAATCCCTTTAGATTCCGAATACGATGAATGGAGACTTTGAAAGTAATGTAAGATTTAGATGTTTGTGATGGTATTTGATTTAGATTTGTTTTACTACCATCAAAACCTCGATTGTATTGTAATCCAAATTGGCCAATGTATCGTAGGCGGTTAACGAATCCGGTGAATCTTGAAGGGGTTTTGGAGATGGTTTCGGCTTGTTGAACTACATTGAGTTTGAAGGGATTGTTGGTAGATGTGAATTGAAGTCCAAGTTCTCCTAATACATTTACAATACATTCCATTAGACTTTCGATTGACATGGCTGTGATGGCACGTTGATCCATTGGTCCTGAATGGTATGACAATGCTTTCAACGTTTCTACAGAGTTGATACGAATCAAACTCAGGGATACGGCTACAGATACTCGAGACCGGTTTGGATTTTCTATGGATTAGTGAAGTGAAGTAAGTTACCAAGTGGGAATGATGGTCTTCGTTGATCCATACTCTGAGCACGTTTTGCATCAGATTGGAAAGTGGAATCACGAACGATTTGCATACTGGATCGCACTTTGGGTCGTACTTGATCTTCTTGTAAATCTACTTGCGAAAAGTTGACAGTCTTTTTCTTGTTCATGGTTTCGGTCGATGAGAACTGATCGAGTGTGAATTGGGAGGAGGGTGGTTTAGTAAGTGTGCTTGGTATGATATTGGATTCTCTGCGTCCTGATTTGGGTGATACTTCAATTGTATCTGTCACAACAGCCTGTGAAGATATTATTGGAGCTGATAATAATGTTGGTTCATCATGTTGAATATTTATATTTAGCTCGCTGACACTTTCGTTTTGAACTTGAATTGTGGGTACTGCCACTTCAACGTCTAATTCTTTCGTTATATGAGATTCTACAGTCGATGGCATTTCAATCAGCTCTTCATTGTCTACATGCATAGTTTGAGAAATATCATTCATTGGTGTTGATACATCAAGTGGTAATTTTTCTATTAATTGAGGTGTGGTTAGCATGTCAGCATCTTTCATATCTTCCAATGATACTTCAATCTCGACTACATCTGCAGAAACGGTAGGTTCTTGTTCTAATTCTGTCATTTCTACATCTTGAACTTCTTCTTCATCCTGTTCCACATGATCAGCTTCTGTGATAGGTTCCAATATTTCAATAACTGATAACTTCCTTTCTAGAACCATGTCATTGATGATAGGTGTAGGTGGTTTAGTCTCGGATACATTGATTTGATCCTCTTCAACTACCACACCCAAAGTCAATCTTTCGTAACTACGAGGGCTCATGTTGCTGATATCAAAAGCATTCTTTTCAGTGATGGTATGATCTGAATTCGAAGCAGACATACTGCGATCCATATCCGGTACTTCTTGACTATCTGATGCAGAACTCACACTGGTAGTAATAGGTGGTAAATTATTTGGAATTGAGATAGGTTCTGATTTTATAGGCACGAAAGGTTCATCTGAAGTAACATACAAATAAGAATAGGCAGCCAACCAACTTCAAATCAAAATCAAAACGAAACTTACCGATGCTTTTTGACCTCGTCCATCTTTGCTCTTTTTTCAGGATTAGTGTTCAATAATCGACTGACAAGATGTTGTGCATCATTAGATAATTGAACATAATGAGACAATTCCGTTTCCATAATAAATTTATACAACAGGACCATATTTTCACCATCAGGATTGTTTGGATCGTCAAACGGTAATGTTCCATTTAACATCGCATACTAACCATTAATGAAAAAAAATCAAATACCAGAATAATACCACAACTCCAAATATCAGCAGATTCACCCACATAGCCCTACAATTAGTACAAAAAAACAAACATCATTGATGACCAATTCAGGGGCCGCATAACAAGGACTTCCACAACTAGTTGTCATCAATTTATCATCCGAGAAAACATTGGCAAACCCGAAATCCGAAATCACAATATTTCTATTCTGATTCAACAAGATGTTTTCTAATTTCAAATCACGATGTACTATTCCACGTTGATGGAGATGATCCACACCAGCAATCAATTGCGAAAACAACCTTTTACTCTCCTTTTCTCCTAAATGCTGTCTTGATAATATATATTCGAATAATTCACCACCTTATCATGAGTTTTTGTTACATTTTACCACTAGCATATTCCATAATCATACCAATATATGTCTCTGTTTCAATGACTTCCATTAAATTCAATAGATTGGGATGGTGCACCGACTAATTTTTAATAACAAGTGAAATCAACTTGTAGGATATTTATCTCTCTGGCAACTCTTTGTCGTTTTGTAACTGTTTCTACTTTTTGTTTCTTTATGAATTTAATAGCAACCTAAGGAATGAATATTGCTTAGTTTACTTCAAAATCATCAGATATTCTATAAGCCAGTTTAACCTTAGCGAATTCTCCTTGTCCAATAGTTTTACCTAAGCGATAAGGACCAAAAGTATGATAATGAGATTTTTGAGTGACCATTTCTTTAATCCAGTTAGCAACTCTCCTTTGGTGTTTAATAACAAAGAAATGAAATCCTTCAAGTTGATTTGTGACAAGAGGCGCGGTTGGGGCTTTTTGGGAAAAGCCATGAATCCTTTTCTCAAGTTTTCGTTCTTTAAATGAATTTTTTTATTTGGTAGACGGTGTGAAGAATCTTGTACAATTGCATGAAAATACACGTTAGTTACTGTGTATTTTATGTGCTGTTAAAAAAATCAAATTGAAATGGATGAAAAGTACGGTAATTTTTATATACTTTTGTCTATTTTAAATTCTATTCCTCAGTATCTACCCCAAGCGATAAACTTCCTATCACAGAATGATACAACCTTTTAAATTCCCATACATCCCCTCGCATACGTTTGAAATCTACTGATACTATCCCATCCAAATTCTTGATCGCATGAACCATGATTTTAAACTTAACAGTCTCCGTTAATTCAATCCGAGTATCACTATCAATCACTTCCGTTTCTCCAGAATAACCGCGATTGTAAAGCATCCCAAAATGTCCTAATCCTTTGAGTGCATGGATAATGTTATATGGTAATTTAACTACTTCTTTGCGTTTATCTTCTGATAGGGTCGATTCACCACTAACCTCATCATCAACTCCATCTTGTGGTCGTTTATACACTTTGATACAGTAAGGGTCTGATGTAAATGCAATATCGAGATTCATATCAGTCACCACTTTGATGATTTTTTCCATTACAGCCATAGGTGGTTGACTACTGATGGCTTTTCGGTCTAATGGCCCAGCATGGAATTTTAAATCTGATTTCAGGTATCGTCTTGATTTATGTTTCCATGAATCTACTTGTATGCTGGCACGGTCCAAGACTGGAATTTCTAATTTGTTTTTAATAATCGTCAAGTTTTACCTGTTGGCGCTTTACCTACGTCCATGCTCTTTGAACGACCTTGTGGGTCGTTAGGGTATGTGATGACAGATACAGATTCAACTGGTGATACTGGTGGTGAAAGCAGTTCTGGATCTGCTGCAGGTTGCATATCTCTCAGATCATCATTCACAATCACTTTTGGAACATGAGCTTCTTCGCCCTTTGCAATAGTTTTCACATCTGCAATCAAACTTGTCTCTATTCTTGGAACACTAGATTCAGGTACAATATCATCCAACTCTTTCACCTCTTTACTACCCTCATTCATAATTGACCACCAAGGTTTTAACCAACTAACCCATAAATAATCTCAAACTTACATATGATTCTTAATACTAGCCATAGTGGCACGCTTTTTGGGATCGACTACGAGAATACTTGCTGTCAATGATTTAGCTGATTCCGACACATGTTTTGGATAGATTAACTGAGTTTCTAGAATGTACCTATGATTAACATTCTATAGAATACCTATGTGTCAACAAAACGAAAAGCACATACTTGTATAACCGATTGATATCATCACCATCCACATTAGTAGGATCATCATCAAACGGTAAAAATCCACATAACATCGCATACTATACAATCAACAAACAAAAAAAATCTACCAGAATGACACCCATACTCCATACATCCGCTGATTCACCCATATATGCCTACAATGAGCAGAACAACTGTACCGAGTTAATAACCAATTCCGGTGCCGCATAACAAGGACTTCCACATGAAGTTGAAAACAAATCCAAAGGTGATTGAAATCGATTAGCAAATCCGAAATCGTTAATAATGATGTTAAGGTGTTGATCGAGGAGCAAGTTTTCGAGTTTGAGATCACGATGAACAATACCGTGAGAGTGTAAGAATTCGACACCTGCGTTTAAGTCTGAGAAGTGAGTACCGGTGACGAGTTGAGCAAAGAAACGACTGGCTTCAGGTTCTTGTAGTCGATGCTTGGTGAGTATATATTCAAACAGTTCACCACCTATTATTTAGATTTTGAATTTTTTTTTGGATATTGATTAAATGAATTTGATTGTATGTGAATAATTCGATAGGGTGAGTCGAATTTGATGATATTAGCTCGCTTCAAAGAGTATATAAGAAATAAATGAACAAAGGTGTTTTCAAATAGAGGAAAGCAGACGTACCAGAGGCGTATTTGAGAACGAGTCCAATATAAGATTCCGTTTCCAGTACTTCGTAAAGTTTAGCAATATATGGATGATTGAGAGACTAGAGTGAGAAGCAATTGGGATACTCTAAGGATATCGATTTCCCTGATGAATTTGATTCTCCTGGAGCGATGAACAATCGATGATTTTTTGACAAGTTTAATGGCGACCTAAGTAAGCAACAAGTAATATACTTTTTTGCCAGTCGTTTGATGAGTACCAAGTTTAACTCTTCCGAATTCACCTTCACCGATAGTTTTACCTAGTTTGTAGTCGCCAAAGGCATTGTAGTGGACTCGTGGAGCTTGTGGTTAGTCCATGAATAGAATACGTTGAGTCATAAAAATGAATGTGAAAAAGTGGGAGCTTCTTTGGAGCAATTGTGTTACACCGAGCATGTGAGAAGAGAGTTAATAAGAGAATAGAGTTAGGAGTAGAAGGATACGATTAGATATAATAACTGAATATACAAGACACTGATGTACAAGTAGTAAATACAACACACATGTGTCCAACTAACTAATAAATAATTTTACAAGATTTTAAAGTAGAGTTGATCGATACTAGAGAGATGCAAGTGCATAGGTGTCGTGATGTCATTGAGTCTTGCGCCAAGTGTTTCTCAAAAGAAGCCTGAATCGGGACTGTTCACTTTGGATACTAATAATTCTTAAAATAGTTACTAGTACCAATAATTATCAATAGTCAATGACTAACTAGTTACTATTAGTAGTAATATTACTAGGTAATAAAAAAACACGAAAACAAAGCTAAATCCAATTACCAGTATATAAAATATACCAATGACAACTACCCTATTACCATATACACCAATCATAAATTAACCACCAAATGGTGTTCAAAGTGAAGTCAACCCAGTTGACTTGGGTTCTGAAGCCACCCTTCGTTTCATTGAATTCCATCTTTACCAAAACTATTCAAATCCATTCTCCTTCATGTCTAAACAAGGTACTGTCTTTGTCTATAACTATAGATTCTAGAAAAGCTCACTATAACGCTTTCGGTCCTTATCGCTTAGGTAAAACTATTGGACAGGGGGAATTTGGAAAGGTCAAACTGGGTTATCATGTCAAGTCACAGAAAGAGGTTTCTTGTTCAATTTCTAATCATAGGTATTAATATTGCTATTTCTAAGTATATTACTATAGGTACTATTATAACTCTCATTCAAAAGGTCGCTATTAAATTAATCAAAAAAGACTCTATTCAAAATCCTACCAGAAGACAGAAACTTATTAGAGAGATTGATATTCTGCAGGTAATAAAATATCACTGCTCACATCAGTCCTTGAATCACTGCTACGTTGTCAAATTATATGAAGTCATTGAAACAGAATCTTATATTGGAATGATCATGGAGTACGCTTCTGGTACTCGGATTACACTAACAAAAGGTGGTGAACTTTTCGAACATATCTTGGCCAGACAATACTTGAAAGAACGTGAAGCTGGTCGTTTCTTTGCTCAGCTTATTGTTGGTATGACAATTGGCTCTCATCTCTTAGGTGTTGGCTTTCTACATAATAATGGAATCGTTCATCGAGATTTGAAATTAGAAAATTTATTGTTGGATAAGAATCGGAATGTTATTATTACCGATTTTGGTTTCGCTAATCGCTTCTCCAAAGAAACAAACGATATGTTGTCTACCAGTTGTGGTAGTCCTTGTTATGCTGCACCCGAACTGGTTGTGAACGATGTACTTTTTCATCCCTAAACTAACCATAGACATATGTAGGTGAATCAGCTGATATTTGGAGTTTGGGTGTTATTCTCGTAAAATTTTATTTATTTATCTTTAGTATGCCATGCTATGTGGATACCTACCCTTTGATGATGATCCAACAAACGCCGAGAGCGATAATATCAATCAATTGTATAAATATATATTGGAAACTCAATTGGAATTCCCTGCTCATGTCTCACCCGTAGCAAAGTCTCTAATTAATCGTATTCTGGTCACGGATCCAGAAAAACGTGCGGATATGAAGGAAATTAAATCTCACTTGTATGTATTTTGTTGTTGATTGTAGATGGTTGAAACCATTTTGGCATATTATTGCGGAAGATGAGGAGACAGGGACAGTTAGTGAGTCGAAAATGTTAAAAGCAAAGAAGGAACAGGTGACCACTTTACCAGCTTCTCCTCCTCCAGAAAGCTCTATTCCTGCCCCACATTCGGCTCCTATGGATGCTGATGTCTCGCATATGGAACCACCTTCGGTTTCTGTTTCTTCAATAGACCTGTCCCAAACCAATACCACTAATGATACACCACAGACTCACACCACCACTTCTGCTATCGATATACCTACTACCACACCTTCTTCTCCTCCTCAGAGTGACGATGATACTAAACCAACACCATTCGACAATAAAAAACCAACTCGGAACTCAGATTCTTCAGATAATTCGACATCCTTCATTGTTCCAACCAAAACTGAAGTCAAGGTCGTCAAAACTTCATCTGGTGGCGAACAGAAGAATGATTCTTCCAAGGCAGCTACACGATCGCACAGTGTAGACCATCAACGTACCTATTCAGGTACACATTTGTTATTAACATTAGTGCCAACTGAACCAATGCCCGATAGTGACTTTATCGGTCGTGCTAGTGCGCAAATCAGTCGATCTGCACCATCCGTACATTCCTCAGATATATCATCACTTAAATTTCATTCCGGTCCCATCGACAAACGTGCTATGTCATCACTACCACCAGCTGTCGTGCTTAACAAGATTATTACTCTATTGACCGAAATGGGTCTTGAAGTTTTACACACCAATAATCCATACAAACTCAAAGTCTATAAACGACCACCAGGCGAGGGACACTACGTAGATGATATGGCATCTGATTTCTCTGACCTAGACACTACATTTGCAGAATCCCAAAGTTCACCCAGACACTCACCCCCAGTATTTCGCCCTACTGTTGGGACAGATACCACACGCAAATCACGTTTCGGCTCTGTCTTCACTTCCTTCCCCACCAACGTCTTTCAAAAAATCAAAGTCCTTGGTCAATTCGGATTACAATACAACCGAGGTTTTGACGGTAATGAAACCCCACCCGTACCCACTTCCAAGCCTGTCGAGCCCGAAACCCTCAAATTCAATATCATGGTCAACCGCATCAAGAATTTAGATGGGCTTCTCTCTGTTGATCTTAAACGGCTTCGTGGTGATATCTGGGAATTCAAGAGGTTGTATCATGAGATTATCCTGAAATTGGGGTTGGGTGTGGAAGTGAAGTAAAGTGTTGGTTTTGGTTTTCATTAGTGTGTACAATAAACAATAAAAATTTCAGAATATTAATCGTTGTGTAGTTCGATTATAACTCATCATGATGAGATGGTTTTGTATAAATGCGTTGTTTGAAAATATCATACTTGTACCTTCAACAGAGCGTGTTTCTGTTATCATCTATAGTTTGGTTTCATTTTATCTTACGATAAATGAACACATTTTGTAGTGATAATAACAGTGTCATCGAGTATTAGATTCAATTGTTCACTCTCCAAATATTTTTTATAATTTTTTTATAATTCAATTTCTCTATGGCATCAGTTCAATTCTGTAGTGAATGGTAAACTACTCCAACAATTCCACTTACAATAAGCAATAATATGCTTTATCCTAAAGAAGATCGTTCAACCCGGTCATTACTATTTGCATGTCGAAATTGTGATCATGAACGTAATTAAATTGATTAATGATAGAACCATCTGAACAATTTTGTGTTTACAAACATATTATTTCACATACATCCATGTTTGAATTTATATATTGAAGATAGGGAGAATTCGATGGCTACGGTTGATTTAACAGGAGATCCCACTTTTCCAAGATCTAGAAAATCATGTCCACGATGTAATCATGGAGAGAGTATCTTTTTTCAATCTCGTAGTAAAGGTAAAGATGCTACCATGAAATTATTTTTTGCTTGTTGTAATTCTGCTTGTAAATATCGATGGGAAGAAGGAGTGATGGAATAATAGCAATAATAAAAATTTAAACCTTTAAAATTCACTTGGTTTTTCTTTTGTTTTTTTTAAAGAAAAATGGATGATGATTTAGCTGCGATCAGAGCAAAAAGAATGGCTGAAATGAAAGCACAAGCTGTATCAATCATCATAGTAATTAATTAAAAGGGTAATTCAATGCCTGCTGGAATGGCTAGTATGGGAGCTCCAAATGGTCAAGAAAAGGATAATCAAATGTAATTTTTTTAAAAAATGAATTCAATGGATTAGCCAAATGGATGAAATGAGAAGGAATATGATTGCTCAAATTTTAACACCTGATGCAAGGTTGAAAATACCTTATTAATGTTTATAGAGAACGATTAGCAAGAATTCGAATTGTTAAAGAAGATAAAGCAACAGGAGTTGAAGAAATGTTGATTCGAATGGCTAAATCAGGACAAATTCGAGGCAAAGGTTTAATTTTTTAAATTGATTTGATCAGTGACTGAAACTCAATTAATTGATCTGTTGAATCAAATTAGTGAACAAAATACTGTTAAAACTAAAATCAAATTTGTTCGACGTACTGATTCTGATGATGATTTGGAAGAATTATTAAAATAAAACTTGCCTTTTTTTGTGATTAATGGAAATAGTAACTCATTCATCTTCTTCTAAGTAGATACTCTTTCTAGTGGTATAATCAGATCTTTAAAAAGAAATTGAAATTTCTTTACCTTTAAAATTCAATGGGTAAAAAGGGAGTTCAACAAGAAAATTTAACGACTGATCAACTGGATGCAATTCAACGATACGAACCAAAAAAATCTGTTAATTATACCCTTTTACATTCAGATAATTTAGTATCTCAATTCACTAGACTATCTCCACAAGAATTAGAATTTAAAAAGAAACTAGCTTTAAATCCAATTCAATCCCTAGATTCTTCTGCATTGATTATAGATTTAAATACATATTATCCAATCAAAAACCAAATAGATTTCCCAAAACGTCCTAAATGTTTATCAAACTAGTTTTTAACAATCTATAGGGTCAAAAGAAATGTCAAAGATCGAATTGGAAACTAATGAACAAATCTATTTTGATGATTGGTTAAAGAACATCACTAAAACTTATCAAAATCAAGATCTATCATTTTTCGAACATAATCTACAAGTATGGAGACAATTATGGAGAACTTTGGAAATATCAGATATCCTTTTGATTGTGTGTGATATTCGTGATCCACTCTTTCATTTCCCACCTACCCTTTACAATCATATCATCAAACAACTTCAAAAAGTATTATTTGAATCAATTGATTTATTTTTAGAGTATTGTTGTGGTATTCAATAAAATTGATTTGGTGGATAAAGATACATTGTTGAAATGGAAATTATACTTTCAAGAATGTTTCCCTGAAATCAAAATCATTCAATTTAGTTCCATTCCAAACAGTCAAATGAAAGGATATCGATCTATTAAAAGGTATATGGTTGTTTAATTTATATCAAGATATGTTGAATCAATTGGTGTTTTAGAACTTTTGGAAGCTTGTGCAGACTTACACGTCAATAAACCAAATGTGAATTTGGATTGGAATACAATAATTGAAGAATTTAAGATCGAATTAGATGAAAGGAAAAAAATAGCAGATAAAACATTATTGAAAATTCAAGCTGGTAGAGCTGGACTTTCCGATCATAAAGTTAGACATGGGAGAAGGAGAAAACAACTTGAAAGTATGGAATCCGACTCTGAAAAAGATTCTGAACCAGAAGCCACAGAAGACGAGAAAATTCAAAAAGTACAGGATCAATTAGAATCGTTAGATATAGCAGATGATGCACATAAATATATAACAATTGGTTTGATTGGACATCCAAATGGTAATATTGATCAATCACTTAAATTAGTCGGAAAATCTTCGTTAATCAATTCCATCAAAGGAAAGAAATTTGTATCAGTCTCAAAGACACCTGGTAAATTTGAAATACAATTAATAAAGGATAGGGCATACAAAACATTTTCAAACCATCCATTTAACGGAACAGTTAAGATTATGTGATTGCCCTGGCTTGGTATTCCCATCATTAATTCCTAGACATCTTCAAGTCATCAGTGGTGTTTACAATATTGCTCAAGTTCAAGAACCCTATTCTGCGATTCGATTTGTCGCTGAACGATGTGATATACCAACTACTTTAAAACTAACTCATCCTGATCAAGATGAACATGATTTTCATTGGAGTCCTTGGACTATCTGTGAAGCTATTGCATTTCAAAAAGGATTCCTTAGTGCGAAATCTGGTCGACCAGATGTACATCGTGCGGCAAATAATCTCTTACGTATGATTGTAGAAGGACAAATTGTATTGTCATTGAAACCTCCAAATATCTATGATGAACTTTCTGATTCAAGTATTGAAATGATTGTAGAATCACATAATTCTATAGATGATAACATTGGGTTTAATCAGATATCCAAGAAAGCGGAAAAGAAGAGAAGAAAGGAAAAGAATAAGTTAAAGAAATTGGCAACATTATCATGATTGAACTTTTTTAAATCTATGGTTTATTTGCAAATATAATATAAATATTGAGAATGGAATGGAAGTTACTTCAATTCAATTGAATTATTAATGTCCAATGAAAGCTTAGTTAATGGAACTCCAGAAAATTTCGTGAATCTACTAAATAATAACCTTGATCAAGAATGTCGTGATATTGTGATTGAATATGGAATCCCATTGGCACACACTTGTCTCCAAAGCGATCATATTGATATCAAGAAAACCGAGGGATTATGTACAACTGAATGTAAGAATATAATGGCGAATTTTATCAATCATGTTGTACCAAAATGTGGAAATCAACAACTCTTTACTCATATTGCTAAAGAAACTGCAGCTGATTTTATTTCACATGTTTATTTTACTAGTGCAGTAGGTTGTGTTTGGGTTTCTACAAGTACACATCGATCTAAACGTGTTATTGGACCAAGTACTACTGATAATCTATCATGCTTGTTGATTCAAACAGGAAGTGTACTCAAAGTAGCTGGTGATATAGATTTGTCCAATACAAACAATGCTGTCATTACATCTGTCAATCTTGCTGCACAACTTAGTGATAGTGGATGTTCCATTTGTGTTGATAATCAAGTTCAGGCTTTAAATAATATTCAACCAGGTATACTTTCTCCACAAGATCAAGAAGCTTCTGATGGTCTAAATCAATTCTTTAATAGTTTCTGTCAACCTATTGGAACTCAATCTCAACAAATTGCTGATGCAGAAAGAAATACACCATACCAAGTGACTGGAGCTATGTTGGGAATCATTGGAAATGTAGCTACAGGAAATATGGTCAAAACTGGTAGACTTGTTGCTGCAGGTGATATTTGTAACTCACCACTACTGTTTATTAATCTTGTTTGGTGTACTATAGTGTTTTTGTTATAAATGCTTTCTTTTCAATATATCTTTGATGATTTCATATTTTTCTCTTGATATTTAAATATGGATGGTTTAAAAACGTTATAATGAATTTTGACGTTTTACGCGATCAGGACGCGATTGACTCAATAAAAAAATTCTTACAAATAGCAAGCATATATGTGAGTTCCAAAACTAATGAAAATCTAATCAATATTCAATATTCGATGATGAAGGTGGAGTTAGGAAAATATTTACGTCATGTTTACAACAAATAATAGTCAAACAATGAACAATCAAAACAATCGAATGTGATAAAAGAAGAGAAATGTCCCTAAATTTCCTTCACAAAATAATTCTTGAAAATGGCTAGATTTGCATTCTCTACTACTCTCCTATTTGCTAGCGCTGTATTGGGTGAAACCATTCCTGCCGGATTTGTCAAGGTGGTTATTCCAGACACATCTGATAACTTTATCAACCTTGTGAACCCTTCACTTACTGCTGAATGTCATGATTCAATTGTCAAATATGGTGTCCCAGTTGCTAAAATCTGCCTCAAAAGTGATCACATCAACATTGCAAAAACTGATGGTTTCTGTACTACATCTTGCAAGAATGCCTTGGCTGAATTCCACAACAATGCAGTCCCAGCTTGTGGCAATCAAGTTATCTTCCCTCATGTTCCAGGTGAAACTGCTGCTGATTTCGCTTCTCATGCTTACTTCACCAGTGCTGTTGGTTGTGTCTACTTTTCAGTTGACGACAAGGGAAATGAAGTCAGTGTCACAAAGAGAGATGATTCTGTTCAAAAGCGTGCTGTTGGTCCTTCAGTCACTGACAATCTTTCCTGTTTACTTGTCCAAACTGGTAACGTATTAAATGTTGCTGGACAATTGGACTTTTCTAGCAACAACAATGCTGTTATTACCACCACTAACGTAGTTGCACAAGTTGATTCTACTGCTTGTTCTACCTGTGTTGATAACCAAGTCCAAGCTCTTACCAACTTGCCAGCTGGTGTTCTCAGTGAAGCAGATTTAAAGGCTGCCAATGACTTGAATGATTTCTTTGATGCTCTTTGCCAACCTCTTGGAGCATCAGTTGATGACATTTTCAGCGGAAAGGAAGAAGCCCCTCGAGTTGCAGGATCCGTGTTGGGACTTGTTGGAACCACAGCTCAAGGTATTGCACCACTTACCGGAAACCTACGAGCCAGTGGAGCTAATGCTAACACTGTTGCTGGAGCAGTTGTTGGAGCAGTTGCTGTTGGGTTAATGATGTAACCGTCTTGACTTGTACTATTTGTTTGTTGAAATAAAATGGAAATTGAATTGAAGTTTTTTTTTTTTTTTTTTTTTGTATGAAAAGATTTAATCCATTTGAATCTTTAAGAAACTTAAAGGCTAAGGTACCAAAAACTATAGAAAAAATGTATCCATGAGATTGAAATTAAACGTAGTGAATCTAATGAACAAATATCAACTTCAATTGTAATGGAATCACATATTCAAACTTTTATTGATTGCAACTCAACTAATTCTATAAGATCTAATTCATCTTCACTCTTACTAGTCAAATTAGATAGGAATGAAAGTTTATGTTTACATGGGGTGGTTCAAATTGCTCCTATAATTGGTTCATTTCAAATGTTGGGTTTTAAAGCTACTGGAAATATTCATGATTTATCTCCATCAACAAAATTCTATAATGTTTATTCTTCATTATCTTCATCCCTCGTTACCGTATCATCAACTCAAAATGTGGATATTCAGAACAGAGATTTGGAATCAGTTAATCCAGAATTGATTGAAGAAATTAGACTACTGTTAAAACAATGGGATACCTTGGATTTATTTACAGTTATAGCCCTTCAACCAACCTCATGTGGAATTCTTGGAATTGAAAGAATACATCCAATATTCAAAGCGTGTTTTAAACCAACCCCAACAACTAAAAAAAATGTAACTTAATGGTATCAAAAAACTAATTTTCAGGTGTTGGTACCAGGAAGTTATTATGTAATGATTTGAAAGCTTATTGTGTCAGGTTGGATCAGAGGATATCCATTTATTTCCATATACTAGTTATTCAAATGAAAATTTGAACGTTATTGGACAGGTAATCAAGGATGCAAATGGTAATACACTTGGATTACTTAACAGTATAAAGTTATTTGCGTTATTGGAAACACAAACACTGGAAAATCAACTACAACTCGATATTTAACAAACGAATTATTACAAAACCATCGTGAAGTTGCTTATTTAGACTGTGATTTAGGCCAACCAGAATTTACCCCATGTGGTATGCTGTCATTGACTGTAGTCAAGGAACCACTCTTGGGTAACAATTCACCATGACTAATTTACAGGTCCTCCATTTACACATTTCAAAATCCCGTATCATGGCATATATATTGGAACAGTAACACCAAAAGCAGATCCTGATTCATATATTACTGCGTTGTTTCAATTGGTGGATATGTATCGAAACAATTTATCACACATGCCATTGATTGTAAATACAAGTGGTTGGACTAAAGGAGTTGGATTCGATTTACTCATTCACTTTCTTACATATGTGAATCCAACTGCTATTTTATCTATGCAACATTTTGATGGATATCCAATTGATTTAAGTAGTTCAGAGACACTTTTGTCTGTTACACATACATTACAGATTCCACAAAGTGATACTATGAGGTAATTTATATATTATTTTATATTAGCTCCAAACTTCATGCAGCAGACCATCGTTCTTTAACAACAAGCTCATATTTTATGTTGGAGAGTATATCAATCAATCCAACTTGGGATTTCAAGGTCACATTCAGTGAACAACAACCTTATCGAGTGGATTTCTCAAGTATTAAAATTAAATTTTTGAATGATTCATTACCATTTTCAGAATCCTTGATTGCATTAAATGGTATGATTGTTGGTTTAGTGATTGATTCCACTACATATCATTCAAATCAAACCCAAAAATCACCACATTGGGGATTTATTCCATCTCATACCCCTTTACAACAAAATTGTGTTGGTCAAGGATTAATCCGTTCAATTGATTTACAAGAAAAATATTTTTATATATGTACACCCGTTCCACTTCAAACACTTTGTAAGGTGAATTTATTGGTACGTGGTACAATCGAGGTACCGATAGGTCTGTTGACTCATGGGCATGGTATTCGACCACAGGTTCCTTATACAACATTTATGCAAGCTGGAGGAGTTGGCGCTGTAGAATTAAGAAATAGACGGTTAGGAAGAAAGAAGCATCAAGTAAATTAACGTTCTCATTCAGATTGATTTAAATATAATTTTAATTGCAATATCAGAAAATCTATATATTTTTGTATGAAATACATTATATTGAAATTAAATGCATACAAAGTGAGCTAAAAATGTCAACACTGTAAATGCAAAACTTACCTCTCAATGGTGCGGCCAGAGCAGCTCTGTCATTGACAGTCACTTGATGCATTCGTCCCTGAAATTGGTATGTGACTCTTAACTGTTTCTTTTCTCCAAAGCATGGATCATAGAAACCAATTAGATTACTTTTCGCAAATCCACCTGGTATATGTAGCTGTCCATTTGTTACCAATGCTTGGACTGGAATGGTTACGTCTATATAATCTTGCTGGTGTGAAACGGGTAACGAGGATGTTTTGAGAAACTTGAATTGTGCTTTGATTGACTGGGCAAGTTCATGTATCCCTTGTGGAGTCAATACACGCACTGATTCCAGGCTAGATGGTGGAAGTTTTCCATAAAGTGCGGAAATAATCACTAATCCTTCTCTCGATTCCTCAGCTTCTAATTTGCGAGCTATCGTATCAGCCAGCAAAGCCACAGCCGATTCAGCTTCTTGTCTACGTTGTTCAAGTGTCACGGAATTTTCTTTCCGTAGCTCTTCAAGTTTTCTAAGTTTTAGTTTGATACTTGTTTAGAATACCTCTCTTTTCGCTTTTGTCTCCACTGACGAATAACAAGTCGGTCAACTGTGATATATCCAATTATAGGAAATGCAAAAGACATCAATGCTAGTTTAAAGTCCACCGTATCGGAGATTAAAATAGGTATAGAGAGTCTCTGACCCAACCTAGTGACTCTGATATATATCAGTAATATTCTTGTTTACTTTAATTTGAACGAAACTCCTTCACGAGATCCACATTCAACTGCCAATCCCATTCTAGTTGACTTGTCAAGCTTTCGATCACCACCAATAGAAAATGATAGACCAGTATCTGTGGCCACCGTTACTTGCAATCTTCCTCGAATAGCCCCAAATGGTCTTGTTTGGAAAACGTTAATGTAAGATGAGTTAAGACCAGCTACATATTAAATTAATCTAATATACCTTTGATATCCAATCCACTTTCTACTTTTTCATGTGCGTGGACAAACCCTATCGTACAGGAGCTGGTCGAATTATTTGAAAGTTCAAAAAATTCATTTAAATCCGGTCGATATGTTATATATCCGGTGGTATGGGTCGATATCTTTCTTCCAAACATCAAAGAAGCAGTTGGAAAATTAACTAAATTTTTGAAGGATAAGTTTAGGGTAGAGAAACTATTGTAAAAAAATCATTTACTATTACATGTCTGATGAAAAATTCTTTACAATTTTCATATCAATTCCACTATTGTCACCAATGGTACCGGCCACCTAAATAGTTTGAAACCAGTGAAATTAACCTCTCCCCAAAGTAACGGAGATACGATATGTCTAACCGATGCTACGATACTACCAGAACCTAGCCCATTTTTGCTCACTACATTTCCACGTAGTGTAACTGAATTGGAATCATTTATTCTATTCTGTGGAGGTTAGAGAGTCAGAATCGTACCTCCCAAGAATGGACTACTAATGCATGCTGTATCTCAGGTATAGATTCAATATCCAGCAATCCTAAAAGACCTTCTCGTTTTGCACCACGATTAGGCATGAATAATCGAGTGGCATCAAATGCAATGTTAATTTCACCCTACCATTAATAAAAAAAAAATCACACCTTTGATTTGACTGCATTTTGCTCATCTAATTCTCTTTTCAACTTTGCACGTCTTTCGAATTCTTTGCGAATCTAAAAATGATAAGTTATTCATGCAATACCTGGTCTTTATCCATTGGTGCGGTTAAATCCCAAGATTCATTAAGACCATCTTCACCATACAAGTCATATATATGTCTTTTATTTGGGTCAATGAGTGCTATAAGGGTGAATCAAAACAAAAAAGATACAATCATATGCTTTTTGAATCAAATGAAATTTGAGTTCAGCTACTTGTCTAGCATTTTCATGATGTTTATCAGGATGAAAAGTCATACACAATCGTTTATATGCATTTTTTATATCAACGTCAGTAGCCTAGGATGAGGTATTGAGTTGAAGTACATTTTTATCCACATTGAGAATTGCATAATAATCTTCCTTTAGACTCATTGAACCTTCTTCTTCAAACACATCTTCCTCTATTCGTATTGGTGTCTGTGTTCCACTGTTACTCCTCGAGAATCGTGAAGTCATTGATGTTTTTTTTTGAAGAATTTTATCCCGTTTTCACAAAAATTTCATTTCAATTTAAACCTTTCAAAACCGTAGTGAATTGGAATGCTCGAATACAGGTCCATAGTACGAGAAATTCAACTCTTTGATGGTCTTGAGCATATCGTCATTTTATTTCCATTGAAGTAGATTATTAAAAACTTGAAAATTGGACCAAATCTTAAAAGATACAATAGAGAGTTTTTAGTAATGTATTAAAGACTACAGGCAAACCAAAATTACAATCTTGCAAACTTATTGACCTCCATTTCCATTCCAATATTGTTGAGGCTGGCGCTGATTACCAGATTGGAATCCTTGTGGATATGTTTGGGGCATCATTGGTTGTTGATAGTGTCCAGCAGAAAATTGCTGTCCAGGATAGTAACCATTAGGAGCTTGTTGAGCATTGCTACCAGTTCCTTGTTTTTCGTATTGTCTTCCGTTGGCACTTCCATTACGAGTCTAGAATAAATTTGATTCATAAAATACCTGAGCCTTAAAATCAGTTCCTTTAGGCTGGTTCCCTAATGAAGCAGGAGAGAATGGTTGGAAATTTTGTTGGACACCATACGATTTTCCATAGTCATTCATGCCAAAATCATCGTATCCACTTCCATACAAAGGCTGTTGATAGCCATAGCTGGCTTGATGTGGTACACCAGTTGGAATCGCACTACCAGCCGTTAATCCTCCAGCTGGTGATGCTTTTTGGCCACTAGCTGCAGTAGAACTACCACCTAATGAAGGTGATGGGACATTAGTTGGTTGTGAAGGGAAGTAGGCAGGCTTATGAAACTGTTGTTGGGCATAGTGATGCTGTTGATAAGGCTGTTGGAATGGATAATATCCTTGTTGGTAATATTGATATTGTTGATGCTGATATTGCTGAGGGTGGTGAGCCTCTGACGTAAGCTGTTGAGCAGGTGAGTGAGCATTTGATGAATTCACGTCATTCGCGTACTTGGTATTAACTCCATATCCAGTAGCATCAGGAGCGTAATAGCCACCCTAAAATCTTAAAACAAACCTTATTACCATAGGTATTCTATGATGATCATGTTCATACGGATAATCCATTGCTCCAACACCATTCATTGGGAATTGAGGTGGGTAGTGTGACATATGTGCAGCTAAACCTGGGGCGGCAGTTACATCTGCTGCCACCGGTCTGGAGTTTTGGTTAGCATTAAATTGGAAATGAGGTGCAGACTCTTCAGAACGTTCAGGGCTAAAGTTAAATTGAAACAAAAAATACCTTCGAGACACAGTAGTTTTTGTCTCTGATTCGGTAATTTTGGATGTACCAAACGATCCAAATTGAACACCAGGAGTATTTTGAATAGGCATTGATGGCATCACAACCGCAGCATCTTGCTTTAGCTTTCGTTGTGGCGCGTTTTGACGGTTTTGATTAAGACCTGGAGGTAACTGGGTGTCTTTCTGTGCAGGAGATGCGGTAGGTTCTTCAAAGGCCTTGAAAGGTACGACATTCTTTGGGGGTGACGCAACTGGTTTTTGGACGGGTGATTTTTGCAGTTGAGGAGATGGTGAGCGCACAGGAGATTTTACAGGCGAAGATGGAATAGGTTCTTGAACTGGCTCTGCAGGAGGAGGAACAGGTTCTTGAGGTTTATTGGGTTTTATCACATTAAATTTCTTTACAGCTTGTGTTGACTTTGGTTCAGGAACAGGTTCTGGTCTAGAAAAGATAAATATGAATCTAATAAAGTGTCCATGGTGAAAAATAATAAACTGAAAAGAAGGTGTTGTTGTACTTACCCTTTTACTATCTGAGCCCAACCAGTCATTCCAGATTTATTTGGTGATGCATTATTTTTTTTGTTTGGCTATGAAAATTAGTTCTGTTAAAAAAAGAAGAATTGTGATCCATTCATCGAAAGTAATCCAAATTAAGAATACCTTTACAACGGTAATTGACTTCTTAGCAGATGTTTTTTCCGTGATTGCCAGTTTTTCAGTTTTTTCTTCTAATTCACTCCAATCTTTTGATGAGGACTTGGTAACAGTAGGATTCCAATCATCAGCAGCTTTTACAGGTTGATCCCATCCGGATGATGCTATCGGTTCATCAGGATGACTTGCACTCCAATTATCTATAACTGGTTCGTTGGAGCTATGACCATTTGCTACAGTATTTGCAGATTTTTCACCTCCATGTGCGTAGGAAGTGCGATCTGAATTTCTGTGACCTAAAAATAAGAAATCAAGTATTCAAACCCCCACGGCCTCCTCTACCTCCACGACTACCTCCTCTTCCACCTCTAGTAGAACTGCCTAACAATAATTAACTACATGTTATTGAAAAAAAAAAACGATGGACACCAACAAATCAAAAAAGGAAAAAGAAAAGCCAATACCTCTAGTTGGTGCATCATATCTTACAGGTGTTTCCTTTTTCTTGTCCTTCTTCTTTCCTTTTACTTCACCCCACTGTTGTGCTTCTCCTGACATATTAGAAATCAAAAGATAATACCAGAAGTTATTCTGTTTATAGCAGTTTCCAAATCCCCTTGAACTTCTTCTAATAGGGCAATTAAATCCATCTCTGTCCAATCTTCAAAGACGGATTTCAGGGTAGCGATTTGTTCACTGTATGTTCTGCTTAAATCTTTTGAATCTGTATTTTTCTGAGAACGAGTGCTCGTCATTCTTTAAGTAATCAATTGAAGACTAAAACTTACTGATCAGTTGTAAAGAAAAAATCTTGAGGATTTTTACTATCACTGGATGTGGCTGCTAACACCCAACAACCATCTCAAAGACGAAGGTTTATGGATAATCATCTCAATACATATTGTTGGTAATTGATGTTCATTTAACTATAGACACGATCCAAAATAAAATTACCGTGTTTCTCTCTGTCTTTATTACACAATTTAAAACTTGAAAATATCATTCTCGGTATATCCAAGCTTCTTTAATAATCCACCAACTTCTCCTTGTTTAAAGTCTTTGGTTTTAGGGCCTGAAATTGCACTCATCATTCCTGGTGGACCACAAACGAACACCTTACCAGATCCAGGTCCTAATTCAATGTTAACCACTAAAATTTCTTACCAGGCATGAAATTCTTAATAATGCTTTCATTAACAAATCCAGAACTTTGAGTCCACCCTTTTCCTGGCTTGGTAACAACATAGTGTACTTTAAGTTTGTCTATTATTAATATAAATTTAGTAGGCAATACCTGGGAAAGTTTCAGCAACGTTGTCCAAATATTTCTTCAAAAGAATATCTTCTTCAGTTTCGTTTGCAAATACCAAAGTCAATTTAGTGTGATCAGAAGGATCAGAGATGACTCGTTGAATGACTTGAATCATTGGAGTAAGACCTGAAAACTTCAATTGTAATAAGAAATAGTACCTGAACCACCGGCAATCATACCAATATGTTTATCCTTATTTGGAACATATTCATACTTGACCATTGGGCCTTTCATTTCCAAAGTGTCTCCAACCTTCATTTCGTGAATATGTTTAGACATCTTTCCATCTGGGTATTTCTTGACAACCAAGTCAAAGTAACCAGTGTCTTTAACAGCAGGATCTTCGATAGGAGTGTACGGACGAATAACATTGACAGGTTTACCATCATCTTTGACACCATTTTGAAATTTTGTCATTAAACAACTAGCAGTAGGGAGACCCAAGTGAGTAGTTCCATCAGGCAAGGCGAATCGGAATGATTTTGTATTATGATTAATATCGATGATTTCCTTTAATTTGAAATCTCTCCATTCTCCAACCAAAGCTGGAACAGGGGTTTTTGGAGTGTTTAACTTGTAGTATACAGCACCAACGGCAACAGGAAGACCAACAACACCCAACCAAAACAATGGGCCTTTACTGGAAGAAGAAGATGATGAGAAAGGTCGAATGGATGATCGGAACATGAAAAGATGGAAAATTGGAAAAGAAGATCAAAGGAAGAGAAACTGGAGAAATGGATAATTTCAATGACATCAGTTGTATACCTGTCTGTGGTATGTAGTGCTATTAGTAATACATGTAATTTACTAACAAATACACTAAATGTCTATACGTTTATCTGGTAATTAGCTTGGACTTTGTTTCTATCTTCATTGTTGAACACTCTCATTCTGATCATGCACGAGCTAATATTTTTACTTATCTATTGGTAATTATTGAAGTTTTAGTATACCGGATTTAGAAAACGCGGTCTTATTATCCATACTCTTCACATACTACTTACCGTACAAGTTTTAAGGTAAAATTTCTGTAAGGTACATCAATCTTCATCTAATGCTCAGATTTTACCAGTTGTTGTAGTTAAATAGACGCAGATCGAATTGTACATTCAGCAAACCACTGGAACCCAACAGTTGTAATTTATATCCAACAGCCAACAACATTACAATGATCAATCAGTGCTCAATCTAATCTGGTCAAACGTCAAAAAACTGTAAAGCAACTTCGTGACCAAAGTCATGTGTGAATGGATTTATCTTTTTTCAATCTTTAAGAACAATGTCAAAGATTGAACTTTCCGAGAAACTTCATGCCAGTTTATACAGGTACCGAATTGCATAGAGATCTAAACATTAGTACGGATTTGAAAACCCAAGCAGAAACAATTGACCAATTTTACAGTGATTTGGCAACATTCAATGATCCTTTGGTATCATCTCATTCTAATGGTAGGTTTCCGTTACTGGTATCGATCATGTGAAAGCTCAATTTCGATTCTTGACTTGGTTCTCATCCATTACATCTGTAATCAAATCAGTCACAACCACTCATGATACTGTTCTCATTGATGCTGGTATGAAACTAAATCAATGATTGAATTTAGATGTTACTTTTGCGATTGCATTCATCCCAATTAAAATCCGAAGTCTTACTAAATTCACATTCAATTCTCATGGTAAAGTCATTGCTCATGAAGATGTTTGGTCGATTCGTGATATTATCCAATCCATTCCTTTAATGGGTTATTTATACCAATTTGGAGTTGGTATGAATGGAACGGTGAGTAGTCATGTCATCAATCGCGTCGGCTGGTTATTTGAAAAAAAGGTCAATAAAATTCAATAATCTGCATTGTGTTAACAATACTTTTAATAAAGGATACGGTAAATATATCCAATATATTGTAAATTTGGCATAAAATACAAAATCACTTACATATCCTGCTTTAACCGACTGTTTTCTTGGATTGGCGTTGAAAACGTGGTCGTCTCCCACGAGGTCGATCTTTAGTATTCCTATCAATCTTCTCAAAAACTTGATCAAATTGACCTTGTTCAATCAAATCAGCAGCTCTTCGGAATTCAGTAATCAATAATTGAATCGCACCACCTTCCACCATTGAAGTACAATTTCTTTGGTCTTCAAATGGATCCAACACAACTAACCTACCACGACCTAATGCGACACTGTTGATCAACCCACCATGTCGAAGTGAGATATGATTGGTTGCCTTGTATGAATGTTTATATCCATAATATTTTACAAACTGATAAAACAGTTGGGCAACACTTTTCTCACAATTCCAAATCCAATCGTCATCCTTTTCAAAAAGAGCAAAGGATTCACGCCCCTCTTGAACAATCGTGTTGCTTTCGTCAACATAGAACGATACATCGATTTCACGTAATGAATGTACAGTCTTTTGCCCCCGGACATGTCGAACCGCTTCAGGGACTACGATCTTGCGTTCATTACCATCAGGAATATTCGCCTGAAGACTAGGTATGATCTTATGTTGCTGCAAATGTCAAAAAATATGATATAAGTACCTGTAGGAATACTAAACCCATCAAGGAAAACGCATAAGAACTCGGAGTACCTACCCGTAAATAAAGATACGCATTACCTGCTCCCGAAGGATTATTAATATCACGTCTTTTCGTCCAAAATTTAATCAACATCACAAATGGTTTGACTCTTGGATCCAACTCTGTATATTGTTTTAATAACATGGAATTATAAACTCCCAAACAGTGTGCAACATTGATATCACAAGAATATTTAAATACAGGATCATCGAATTTACAGATAGGAACTCGGGCGGATCGAATAGGAACCACATTCGTCATTCCAGACCTTCTCAACATACTATTGATCAGAAACACATCACCATTTACTTTGCCAAACTATACATGTTTTGAACTGGGTGTAAATTTATCGGATTCAATTCTTGTAAACTAATTGATAAATCAACATCAGCTGATTTGAAACCAAGATTGTTGATAGAAGATCCAAACAAATGAACGGTACATTTTTCAAATGATTGTTTATCCAACATTTTTTGAATCTTGGCCAAGAATTTAGATCGATTTTCAGAGAGCAAATTAGGTGCTATTTGATCCTACAATTAATAAATGGATTCAAACCTGATAAAATGATTTGATGGAAAGTGATAAGATATTATTGTCAATTACACCATCTTTAATTGTGATATTTTGAAACATTTGCTCGAGGATAATATCGTCATCGATATCTTCGCCACCACCTTCCTCGTCATCAGCTTCAAGAAAGGCCAACAAATCATTATCAATCACCACACATTCAGATTCAGTGAAATCATCTGAAGGTTCCATATCTTGCAACTGTACAATACAATTTCCATTCGTTACTTTAAGACATTCTAATCGATAGACTGCGCCTTTCATAAACACTTTAATGGTTCGGTCGGTTATATATTGGAATGGCCGGTGTGGAAATCCAGGTAGGGTTCCATCACGTAAATCGTTCCACAGTGGGTAGAGTTCACGAATATCTCCTCCTAAATCAGATGTTGTGGATGAATAATTAGGATACGTGAGTAAACTTGCTGTAACTAAATTAACAAGCATTTCAACTATTTTGGCATCAACTTGGTCACCAAGATTTCCAAAGATATTACTATCAATGACAATTGCTTTGTTCCCTACATTTGTGACCGTATATATACTGAATTGACCGATTGTATTGTTTTGCTTATACCTCAATCGATAACACATTTGCCCACCCTTCAAATCTGTTTTTTTCTTTTTAATTGAATCCATGAAATTGTAATGTAAAGGTGGAATTTGTTTATCCAAAAGGAGCAAGTCATGATGTTGTGCTAATGAAAATGAGTTTTAATATAATACCTTCAATCAACCGTACTAGTTCATCTTCTGTTACCTTTTCTTTTGAATTTTTGATCATTGATACGGCCGCCAATTGAGCAATCCAATCAGTCTTTGTTGATGATTTTTTACTAGATTCTTTTACAGTAGGTTCAGTTTGTACAGGTAAAACTTCCTCACTGACAGACGATGATGTAGCAGCTTGAGATTTGATATCATCCGATGCTTTTTTCTTCACTACACGAATAGTTTTTGGTTCACTCTTTGACACACTTTTCCCTTTATTCTTTGTGGTTATCGACTCTGTGGTTGAATCCTCAATGAGATCCAATAAAACATTTTTAGCATAAAGTAAGTTTGTATTAGATGGTAGTATATCCAATTGGATCAATTGAAAATCAAATACAGGGGAAAATCTCCAAAAAGACTAATGTTAAGAAGAATATTCCAAGTACATTTTCAATATAAAGTACATCTTTTGAACCACGAATAAAAGCTTCAATGTTTGATTCAATGATTTCTAGAGAGATAAGAGGAGAATTCTGCGAAGCCAATAGCTTATTGTATAAATGCAGTAATTCCATAGCTAAATCACCCTTCTTTTTGAATCTTAATGGAGATTTGTATAAGATTGAACCAGCTAACAGTATAATTTCTCTCTCAAAATTCATTTCAAAGAAAAACAAAAAAAATTAACAATTCAAGGTCCTTTATAATAAAGAAATTCATTCTCTTGGTTTTAAAATGGATCCAAATGAATGGAATTCTATGATGAAATAATTGCGTGATTGTGGAGTTACTTTAAGGATTTGATGGGACTTTTTACTTTTTAATTCAAATGGAACCTCGTTCAAAACGGTCTCAATCACCTGAAAAAAGGTAACTGTATATATATATATCTCATTAATAGACAAAAGAGATTTCTGGCTTTACCAGAATTCGTAAATCCTGATGCTGTTGCTGCTGATCTATTAAACCAAAATTTAGTCAATGGAAGAGATTATTTAGTAGTAGATGTTAGAGATGATGACTTTAATGGTGGAAATATTATTAACGCTATAAATATCCCTTCTGCTACTTTCGACGCTAATCTTCCTTCCATTCATCAACAATTGAAACCAATACCAAAATTATACTTTCATTGTGCTTTATCTCAAGTAAGAGGTCCAAAATGCGCTCAAAAATATGTCAACTTTATTAACGCTTCGGATGAGCATTCGTTACAACAACAAGTTTTCATTGTACGTGGTGGTTATCAGGATTTTGCAGCTCAATATCAGAATAATAAGGATTTGGTTCAAAATGTCAGTTATGGGTATCCTTCCAATTAGAAACGTATTGGAGATCATCCAATAAATTTGTTTTATCCAATATCTCAGATGTCTATGTTAAATGTGATAAACTATTAGAAATTGAAGATTATTATATTAAAGGAAAAACAAGTAAGATCAACAACCTGAAGTTAACGAAAGTTAATTGTTACAATGTTCTTTCTCGACTCTAAATGATGCCAATGGATCTTTATCAGAGAACGCAAAGCATCCCACTCCTAAACCTATAACCACAGAAAGAAAATGTCCCACATTGAACGACATGACCAATAACATACATATATATGCCCCAGAAACAGTAACAAGTCGTAACAGAGACCTGACCAATTTGATCTTGAATGGTGACCAGTAGTTGTTTAGCATTTGGTTGGGAAAGGCAGTACTGGCCATGAGAGGGGAGTTAGTGGCAGCACTAGATGGTCCACGCTCTAACTCTACCAATTCTTCATTTTGTGAGGCTTCATTTGACAAATTCAGTTTTACTGGTGTTCTTATTTTGGATTCAAATGCAGCTCCCAGATACAATAGATATTCATAAGCAATAGCGAAAGCAAAACAAAACAAACAACCTAACGCATACTCCCAACCATTTGAAGGTACCCAACTTTCAAACATGATATAATCGCGATAACCGAAATGGAAATACATTTTCATAGTTGGACCAGCCTTTGAACCAAAATCTTGACTACATATTGGCAATGATGAGTCCCAAGTACACATAGTTTGCCATTCCTTACATTGGGACATGAATGGCATCTAATTGTTAATGAATAGTATAGAATACTTCTTTGCATAAATCACCATATACTGCCAGTGCTTCACAACGCTTTCCATCCTCACATTTTTCACAACCATTCATATCCATTTCACTACAAATGTCTGCAACCAATTCTTTAGCTCGTTTAGTAGTTGGTAATGCTGGAATTGGTAGTTCGTCAGTACACTGATGAATCAACGATGTTCGATCACACATCTAACAATAATAAGAACTATAACTAGACTACTTTAATGTACGTCGCACATGTTTTCATTCTAGGCATATCATTAGCACAAATATCAGCCAATAAAGAAAATGGTTTACAAAATGATTCTACAGATCAATGGAAATCATCATACTAAACTTTATAGTTGGGTTCATGTAACACGCATTTCTTATTGTACATCCTTGAATTAAATTTCAAATTCTTACCAGACATTAATGGCATGGAGGTACATAAATCATCAACTAACTGGGTAGCATTTTGATCAGCCAGCTTGAAGTCTCTACAGTTTGATTGGGTTGGCTCTTCAATACAATCAGCAGCTAAAAGTACGATTTGATTGAGTGATAATTTCATTTCAGAAAAAAGAATCGCAAAAATATCTCATGATCAAATCTGAGTTTTGACCTCAAATAGAGATTTGAATGTAAGTCAATTTATTGGAAGGTATTTTAAAAGGGAAAGTCTAAGGGGAAAGAAATTTTGATATGTGTAAGTGTTAATTTGATAGAAAGCGACAAGAGTGTTTTTTGTAAGTGTTAATTTGAAGAAAGCGACAAGAGTGTTTCTGAATAGAGCATCATTTGATTCATATCCATTGCAACTACATAATCTTCAAAGGGTATATCATCTGGAATTTCTATTGAATCCAACGAAACCAAAGATGGAAATGGAATGATTTGAGTTTTGAGTTGATGAATGATCTTTACCAAACTGGACTCTTCCTTTTGTAACTGGGCCATTTGATGTCTTAATCTCTGGTCTTTTTCCATTTTAACACAAAGATTTCAATGGTTTTAAAATTCTACTTTTTACATTAGGTTCATGATAACTTACTGAAAGTCTTGGCAAAGTATATATAGAATGACTGATATTAGAGTTGATAATTTACTAGCTATCTACGTAACTGTCAGAGATGGAGTTATTGTCATCAAAGGTAATTTTCTATTATCTAAATCATTAGTTTGTGCAGATGATATGCCTAAAAAACTGTTGGAACCTTCATTTACAGCATCATTCTTATTAGCAAATGAACAACTTGGAAAAGCCGGATTTGGAGACAATAAATCAATCATCTGTAGGTTTTCTGAATATGATATAGTACAATACTTATACGGAGATTTTGTGTTGACTTTGATTGGTACAACAGGAAACGTTGGTAAGAGTTTCTTTATTGACAATGGAAGAGAAAATATCGATTATTGGAAGGGAATTAAAAGATTTTGTAGAATTATTGTCCAAAGAAATACATTTTTAAGTCCATTAATTGAAATACTTTAGTTCCGAATTCCATGAGTATCAGAATCCTAAAAACTAATTCGAAATCAATTCTTTTTTTAATTGTTGATACTGGACACCTGAAATGTCCATCCAACAAATGATCATCGATAATGTACTATAATGAAATCATTAATGATACTAGATCAGATTATTACCAATCCATCCAACAATTCCAATCACTTTATCAGCACTATTCGGAAATAAAGTCAACGTTAAAGTATGGGAACAAATCTTCTTTGATATCATCAAATTAATGGATCAAGACTTTATCAATCAAGTAGTGGATCATCATATTAATGGTAGAACTTCATAACTTGTTTCCCAATTTCAACTCCTTCTCAATCAAAAGAATTCAAATCAAAACTATTCAAATATTTTGAAGTATTAAAGAAATCTGATGGTTCATGTTTAAACTCCATCATCTTTAGAAAGTCGGATTTGGATGATTTTCGTGGTCAACGGTATCCAATATCACTAACCTATTAGATTTGAAAGACTTTCATTAGCATTAACAAACGATGCACTGTTAACATTTTACTCACCTTCAATTGAAAATATACCATTGGTTGAAACGTTCAAACTTGAATCGAAATGTACAAAATTAAAGGTTTATAATTCTGACCATCTCAATACTAGGAACTATTTATCAGTGAGATGAAAACAGTCAAGGATGAATGTGAAAGGATTGATGTTTGTAAACAGCAATGGAAAGTTGCAAAGGATAGATTAGATTTAGAAATAACTTCACTACAACAACAACAAGTAGTTACAAATGTTACTGATACTATTAGAAGGATTATCAGACTCAATTTGGTCCATTAGACTCTTTTAAAACAGTGGTTGATATAGAGCAAAACAAATTGAATGACATCACAACATTTCATGATAACAATTGGCAAAGATTTCATGATTGGACTGAACAGAAATCACAGATTGATTTGTCACAATTCCAAAACTATACACTTGATGGAAAAGAGATGCAAATTCAATTACCTAAACAAGTATCAAAGACTGTTGAACGTAATCTTGCTCTGGTACAACTATTTCCTTAACAATTTAGAATTCATCACGATTATATTCTGATGGACAGCTAGATATAGCCCAATATATGGATACTTGGGCATATGTTTACAAACCAGAGGGTTAACTTTCTAATCTATCCGCAACGTTGCATTCCTATCCCGGATGATAGTTTGAATATTAAATTAAATTGATTGGTACTATAATATAACCGATTTTTTATCCCGATTACTTGAAAGAGTTAAATTTCTTACGTTAAAGAAATTAAATTGGTCATTAACGATATAAATGGACGCAATGCTGTTGAATCTATCTCCGTTACGAAATCATTAAGCAATCGCTTCTTTCCACAAAATACAAGACGAAATTTGATAGTTTCTAATGACATGACAACTAATCATCAAAAGGAATTTGAAATAAAAACTTGATAGATTAATATATTATGAATTGATGCTATATTTATGCCTAAAGTTCAATTTTAAACAATGAACTTACCCACATTTGACACAGTTATAGAAAACAGTTTGACCTTCATCCGCAGATCGTAATTGAGCAGTATGGAAAACCATTTCATGATGACCACATTTAGGACATTTATCTTGAATCTAAAATACAAATCATTAATATAATTTGATATTACTGTTGCACCATCCTTTAAATGTTGATGACGATCTGTTGATTTTTCCGTTAGTGTTGGTTTATTAGGAAATGATTCTGGTCTACTTTTGGTAATAATTTCAATGGATTCGAATTCTGAAATTGTTAGTTGAGTTAATTACTTGATCCTATTATCAGTATGGATTTCTTCAAAACCTGGTACTGTAGTTCCACAACAGTGACATTCAACAACATCGTCTGCTCCGCTTGGAGCGTCTAGCAATGATCCACAATCAGGACAAAAAACTAAAGAATGTTGTTTTGTTGCTAGAACTGGCATTTCAAAAAAAAATAAAAAAAAATGAAAAAGTAGGTTAAACACTACAGTTCAATAGCATCCATAAATCAAACTTTGAAAGGAATACGCTGAATCATTAAGTCAATGCGTCGCGTAAATGGATTAGAACTGCAAAAAAAAATCAAAATTAAAACTATCTCTTCATTAAACGACGGACCTATCAACAAACTGCTTGATACATTCACATAACCGATTAATCAAACCAAACCCAACCTCGACCTTCCTTAATTCGGCTTGTAGCCTATCTAATGGTAGTGTCCCATAGGTGGTCTCCAATTGAATATCATACAGACCAAATGGATATATCAAAATACCAGACTGGAGTTTAAATCTGACATTACAGTTCAAATGTAATTGCTTTTCCAAACTGAAGAAGGTCGTATTGAAGGTAAATAGACTATCATGACATTTGGAATCACCAGACAACCATCGAATAGCCGAACTGGTATATTTCTCTGCGATTTTCACATCCCGTTGCATCAATTTGACAGACTCACAATTCATGGCAAATGTGCGGATCACCTAATATAAATTTTAGTGAAACCTTACTGTTTTCATTTTAGCCATACTGACTTGAGCACCAAACTCTTTGTCCATCACTTTTAGTAAATCCGACATCTAATGTTAAGTGATTATTCATTACTGGTTCCAATAACTCAGTGCATAATTGTTGCGCTTCAGAATGCTTTCCAGTCAAGAACGATGCCTATCATAAATCCCATTAAAAAGTACCTTCTTGTAGTCCTCTGCAAAATGTAGTTGCGATTTTGTACCAAATGTTTCACCATGTTTTGTAAATGTAATTTGTACCATATCATCGTACACCCATGTTTGCTTCACTGGGCCTAGTTCTAATGGTCTCAAGGAATGGAGCATTAAAAGCAACGAAAAATTGGATCGCAACGAAGTAAGTTCGGATGGATCGAAAACTACCAACTCAGAGCAAGTCTTCTCAGACTTTTGAATCTTCACTTTCAATTCTTCACATCGATTTTTGATACTTTCAAGTTTTGACTTGGTGTCCAAGGAAGTCTTCCTCTTTTCTTCTAGTTGAGCCTTTAATTGCAAGAATTTTTCCCTAATATAAATACAAACTCTGCTATACCTTCGTTGAACCGCTTCATTGGTCAGATTCTCTTTTGCTTCCGAGATGACTTTTAATTTCATTTCATGACTACACTTTAGAATCATCAATTCAAATTACTTGGTTTTGTATTTTTTCAATTCGGATGACAGAAAGGTGTTATATTCCTCAGATTCATTTTGTAACTTTTGAGACTGAAGAAGGATAGGTGACAATAAAGAAGAATCAGCTTGTAAGTCTTCGTGAAATTGGTCCATATTTCCTTGAATACGTAACAATAATTCGGATTTCCAACTGTACCAATCTGATTTTGCTGCTTGGTAGCAAAACAATTTCGAATGTCGTAAATTGACCTAGTGATTAATTATTTGGAAAAGCAAAACCATCAACTCATCCTTATCTGTCTCTGTACCTTGTGCAAATTCTTCAAACAACAATGGTGTAGTTTCGGCAATCTCTTCCTTGAATTTTTCTATTGTAACCTCCAAATCACCAATTGTTGTGACTAACTCTTGACATCCCTAAAATTAGACGTTCCTTTAAGATTAATACCTTAAAGAAACAATCGTTGTAGAAACTATCCAAATTGTTCTGCGCAACTTCTACAAGTGTGGAGCAGTTAGCTTACAATGTGATTAACTTAATTACCATACCTGACAATGCGTTCAAGTTAAATTCAGCTGGTGGTGGAAAAGTTTGAAATTGAATATTAGTAGCCACTAGGAATTGTGTAAGATCGACGATTTCAAAAGTATCAACCCCTTCTTTCACCATTGAAGTATCCATGATAGATAAATGTTGCTCGTCCATTAGATCGGATCCAATATCCTCCGCCGATTCAGGAAGATCAACGGGCAGACAATCCGTTTTTTCAACAATATCAGCTTCTGTAATGGATACCCCTTCTGTTTCACTTGCAGAATCGTCAATTTGTAATGATTTTTGCAGACTACCACCTATTGATTTCCGACCTACCAATTAGCAAGAATAGTAGCATACTTGAATTTCTCTTTTCAGATACACTTTGCTTCTTTACCAAAGGGGAATCGTCAGTCTTGCTTGATTCTAACTGCTCTGACTCAGACAGTGGATTCACCATCGCCGATGAACTTGCTTGTGGTGTATCTTCAGCATCTGATGTTTTAAGTTTTTGAGCTTTTGTCGCAGATGCCAACATTTTGCTAGCCACTGCTCGGCGCATCGCTAATGTTAGCAATGAATTATACGTGTAACGGTAGTGCTTTTGCTGACGCTTTTACCGACACTCCTTAATCTAGGAGATGATCGTGGTGAAAATCCCTCTGGTAAGACTGATTTACGTCTGGACGACTTTTTAGGGGTGACCAACTGATGTTCTTGTAGCACGTCCTCTTTCTTAATAGGGTTAACTGGTGAAATGGCATTTAGGGAGAGTTGAGATGATGCTAGTTCTACATAGAGTTAGACGAAAACGTTACCATATGTGTCACTCTTTGTTGGGGTTGAAGTCATATGGTCACTACCCATTGAAAATTCAATACTTTCGTCTAAAATCAACCAAATTGACTTGTAATACCTGGATCGGTTGATTCTAAAACCATGGATGATTCTAAATTATCTGTAGCTCCCAGACTACTCTCGAGTGATTCCAAAGAAGAACCAGACAAGGATTTCGGGTAAACACTAGACTCAGATGATCCAGAGTTTGATTTCGCTAGTGGATGTTGTTTGTTAGTTGATAAGGGTTTCGGTTTTAAGTGCACTTCTGGTTCAAAGAAATGATTTTCAGTCAAGTCTAATCACTTAATTGACTACATGCTTACCTTGACTTTCATCCAACACCATGGATTCTTCCAATATACTAGAATCCGAAGTCATCTGAGTATGGAAAAAGGGTGTAATACTGTCTCGAACCTTCATCCGTTTCTGTGGACTAGAGGATAGTACATCGTCAGTAACAGCTTCCATTTGTGAATGGGCCGATCGCAATTTAGCCAATTCTTTATCAAAATGATCTCCTTCTGTAATTGAACCGGTTGAATCAAGATCCATTGGGGAGTCAGATTGTGACTTGTTGGAAGTTAAAACCAAACTTTGATTGGAATCAAAAGAAGAATCCGCATCTGTCAAATCTTGGGATGGGAAAAAATTGGCAATAGTGTCTCTTTTCTTTTGTTGTATAATTGGGCTATCAGTTGGGGGAAAAAAGTTTGCAATTGTATCTCGGTTAGGTTTGGCCGCCATTGGACTTTCCAAGTCTGGAAAGAAGTTTCCAATAGTATCTCTAGGTTTTCGCCGTTTATTTTTGTTCTTTGCTGGTTTATTGGCAGTTTTCTCGCTAGCAACTGGAGATGAATTCACCATTTCATTAGCTGAACTACTAAATACATCAGCTTTACCAATAGGGGATTCTAAATCGCTGTTGTTATCTACTTGGAAAAATGGAGCAATGCTATCCCTATATTTGGATTGGGTCTTCAATTTAGTGTTGTTCTCATCAGTCCAAGGTGAGTTGATAGCGCTGTTTGAAGAGATAGCTCGAGGAGTAGTTAAGCGTTTTGGAGTCAACTTTGGAAAATCAACTGTAGCGGTTTTCTCTGCTTTGGGAGTCAACATGTGCTCCATCTCATTTGAAATGTTGGCCCCGAAATTCATGGATTCTAATGTTAGTAAAATACTTTAAATGCTATACCCTCTTGGTCTAATTCTTGTTCAGATTGGTCAATACTCATATCCATTGTTTGCTCCATAGTCGTATCAAACATGGTGGATCTGACCGATTTAGTAGTAGATGGTGGTGCAAGTACGATGTCGGGATGTTTAATAGGTGTTGATGGTTCAGAGTTGGACATTTGTCTGGCTTCTTGTATAGCTTTGTCCAACAAGGGAGTTGTGGAGCCAATGCGCGTTCCAAGACTGAAAGTCGGTGTTGAAATAAATAAACTACTCAAATAATTACTGGGTTGATGTTTCTGTGGTGTTGTGTTATTATCAACTTTTGGGGATCCAGTTAAATTGATTTCGAAACTATTTTTTGATGCAAATCTATCAAATTTAGAGGTAGATTCATTACTCTGAATTTTCTGCGATTGACAAATCAAAAATACTAGAATTAAATGATTGATCCAATTACTTTCTATCCGTTTGGTCGCTTACTGGTGCAAACATGGCTACTAGTCAAATTAACAGAATCAAACCTAAGAATAAATCCATAAAATAGTTCATACCTAGAGTTTTTGCTATTTCTGCCTCTTCATCATCCTCTTCTTGTACATCAGTTTCGAATAATCTGACATGAGCTTGAGCTGCAAAACTAACTCTTCTTCCTGAAGATTTTCGTCTTTCCATAGCTACCTGTAAGGGTTTCTAGATCTCAGGTTGATTATTTTTACCTCGGAAGTGTTCATGTTGTCAGGATAGGAAAAGATTGTCCGAAGGTTCAAAAATTTTCCCTAGCAATTCAATGGACAAATATATTAAAAGAAAGCAAACAACTGAGAATAAAAGGGAGTGACTGTAGGAGTCTTAGTCCATATCCATGAATTTCTTGTATTTACTGAACTGTTTCTCCTCTGCTTGGGTCAATGAATTATCAAATTCAGTCAGAGACTTTTCGTAGACTCGAATTTCATTCTATTTCATTATAAAATGATCAATTACAATCAACTCTTCAATACAATCATCGTGTTCTTTAAATATTTGTTCAATTTGAAGGGTTAAATTAGCCAACTGTTTTCCTAAATCACTTAAATAATGAGAGTTAAATGGAGTATTCTGATTTTGCAAATCTCTGTTTTGAAAAAGTGACGACTCTGATTGAACATCAACTTCATTGTTTGGATTATCTTCACTCTTTACCAATGAAGGATCAATTGATACTGGAATATTAACTACTAAATTGGTATAATCGCTACTGTTTAGATACATCTAATTGCCTTTCTGGAGACGAACTTCCAACATCATCAATTCGTTCATTTGATAACATTTGATGAAAAAGTTTAAATTCAAGTGAACAAATTAATTTTTTAAAGGAGACAATAAACTACCCAAAGATTTCAATAATTAATACAATGAATGGAAACATAGTGTTTATTGTTCCGTTACCCAGCAACATAGTCAAAGACATTATACTTTTCGTAAGGAAGTAGTTCTATTCGTTCCAAGCCTTTACCATACTGACGTCCCATTCTTCTCCATCGATTCGCGTAATATTCAAACGCAGGTTGAGGTTTTCGATTCTCTGGTGGAGGTCCATTAAAGTAATCCATCGATATTTCTCCCCACGATAGATATCCATTTCCGCTAACATCCAAGGTTTTGAATAACAGTAAGGTTTCATCCATACTTAACTTTAATCCAAATACTTGACAAAATGAATAAAATAGATCAAGATCCATCTGACAAAACCCACTTGATTCATCAAATGCCTGATATCCTAACGCTGGATTAGTTGCGCACTGATCTAATGGTTTCACGATGTGTTTGAAAAATCGGCCAATCAACATTGTATGATGAACTGGATGAACTGTTAGACCAACTAAAAAGAATCGGTAATAACAGACAAATACGATTGAAAGTAAGAACAAGTTCATTATAACATCTCCAAATAAATAACGATGTGATAACAGCTGCATTCTATTTGGTGGTAAAATAAGCGTGTTTTAATAGAAAAAACAAACAGTAATAAATATGATTTAAATATTATCATCATCAAAGCCAATAGTATGAAGATTCTTTAGAGTAAAGTAGCTTATTGATTTACCCTTTGATAATATTAGGACAACGCGAACTCTTATCATTCGACTAATAGAAACAAAAGGTTGTAGGAGAATCATCACAATATTTAAAATACACATAAAAGTTTATTAGTTTTTGTCAATATCTTGTGATTTGTTTTGTTACCACAAAAAACGTCAATGGAATTTGAACAATACTACAAAAGAATCAAAGAGATACTTGACGGTGTTGATCTAGTAATATTACCATCCATAACCCATTTTGTATAGAGTAACGTAACTGCCAAACAGGTTCGAAAACAGATTGAACAAGAACAAAACATTGTATTTCAAAATAACAAAAAAGAATTCGATAAATACATTGTACAGATCTGCATTGAACTTCAGGTTGATTTCATAGCTTAGAACTGACCATTAGGAGTCGAATGATATTCAACCAGAACCAATTAAAAAGAGAGTCAAATTAGAATCAAATGATTTCATAAATGACGACAAGGATGCATCGAAAGAGGTTGATCATATTATAGATGATGATGAGGAAGAAGAAGAAGAAGAAGAAGATGATGATGATGATGATGATGATGATGGTGTGGAAAGTGATGAGTTCAGCGAAGTGGAAGACGTTCCCCTACGCAGGAAACGTAAAGCTACTGCCAAGGCTAAAAAGACAAAGAAGAAAACAAGTTCTAGAGCTTCAAATATGCCAAATTGGTAAATTGTTCCAAATGCATTCATTCTTTTAAACTAGTCAATTAAGTGAACCCCTACAAAAGATCATTGGTACTGAGGAACTACCAAGAGTATTGCATCACAAAAACTGACTGTTTATAGACGCAAGTAACGAAAAAATTATGGGAATATATCAAATCAAAAGAACTCCAAGATCCAACCGATAAACGATATATCCTCTGTGATGATTTATTAGAATCCGTTTTCGACACCAAACGACTTTTCATGATGAGTATTGCTAAAGGATTAAAAGATCATTTAATCACCAAACCAAACCCAAACAAACCGAAAACAGAAGATGACGGGGACGAAAAAGTATCCAAAAAATCATCAAAGGGTGGATTTAACAAATTACACGAATTATCAGAACCATTACAAGATCTTTTGAATGAAAAATATGTTTCAAGACCACAAGTGGTAAAACGACTATGGGATTATATCAAAGAAAATTCTTTACAAGATCCCACCAACAAACGTAACATTCTAAACGATTCCAAAATGAAATCTATATTTAAAGTATCAAAAATGTCCATGTTTCAAATGAATAAGCTTATTGGGGATCATTTATCTCCATACGATGGACCTATTCCTGAGGTATCTATATTATTCCTTTTAACCGTTAGACATCAACTGACGGATTCATTGTATTTGGATTTTGAAAATTTTAAACTTAGGTTGAAAAATCAGAACCAACTACTGAAGGATTCGTGGTAAATGATTTGGATTTTTTTAATCTTAGATGGAAAACTCTGAAAATGCACCAAACGACTTGAATCGTAACATATAATATCTGTTGATTTGTAGCAACCAAAGTAGAGAACTAGTTGACTATAACCATGCATCCATGTGAATTCTTAATCACTGCATATATAAATATATAAAAACCAATCAAAATAAAAATCTTTTGGTGGTTTATTAGTTAAAAATACGTGGTAATAATATTTATCCACGCCCTCTGGCACCAGCGTTTCCAAAAAGTAAGATTTTCTTTGCTTTCTTCTTCCCTCCTTTACCAGGAACTTTCACTTCGGCAGATGCCAGTTGTTGTATCACAACATCATCCGGAATATCCAAACTCCACGCCGCTGGTTCCGCTGGAATGAAAGTCCTAGTCGGAAGCCACGAAGGTGATGCAGAAGGAGTCATTGTCGCACGTGCAAACGACATACTTGACAGATGAGAGGGTGGTGTGGACGATGGGGTTGCGAATGATCTATCGGACGGTGAAGGTAATGGAGGACCAAAGTCTTCATAAGAATATTCGTAAGATTGGGCAGGAGTTGCATAAACATTTAAATTTTCCATAAATAGTTGAGGTTCAGTCTGTGATTTTCTCACTTCGCGTTCTTTTTCAATCTCTGCATTCATCAACTCTGATTTACGATTCGATAGTTCAGCTAAAAACATCAAACAGTCTACCAAGTTTACCATTGAAATGGGTCGCAGTTGTTGAAGAGACAACCTCAGACATATCAATCTCACATATATTGATGTCACACGCCAGTGGCAGATGAGATAAATATTTGCATCGTTTTCGAATATCCTGATATTAAAAAAAGAAAGATTACATTATTTACAGTCGATTCCCTGATTGAGATCACAGGCAGCGTTAAATGAATAGGAAAAGAATCATAGGTACCAAATTCATGTCTCAAGACTTTAATATCAAGTGGATGAAGGTAATAGTGCTGGCCATCACTCGCTTGATAGAAATAGTACCACTCTGAATTTTCTCCCTGAGCATTCGCTTTATCACCAGGAAATTTTTTCTTTTGGTTTTCATCAGAAAGTTGATCAATTTGATTCTGTAATGTGAACATCAATAAACAATACCTGAAGAGAGTGTAGACAAGTTTCTACAAAACATACTCTATAGTCTACATCGTGACTAATTACCGATTCATCTTGGATTTGTTTCAGCAAATCTTTTAAATCTTTTTCATCTTTTCCAATTATATTTTCAACGATATAATCTGGAGTGGATAAAAGAAGTTTGGCATAAGTAAGAGCAGTTGGAAAATTTACGGATGGAATACCCGATTTCCATTTTGAATGAGCTGCTACTGGCAACACAACCGTTGATTTCTAAGGTCAAAATTGGTCAGGTTACCGTTGATCTTCTCATCAATGTAAATTTCATTGAATATGGTTTGGAAGGGGAAACATCTTCCACAGGTGTATGATCTATGCATAAGACACTTTTTAAGGCATTTGGGTAAATAGAATCAAAACATATAGGACATTTTGCCCAAGATCTTTCCGATAAAGATAAATAATGGGTCAAACAAGGCCAACAATAAACATGACCACATTTAGTTGCTCTAGGAGCAACAGGAGGATTCAAACAAATTGGACAAGTCAAACTTTTAGAAATTGGCATAATCTACAATGAGTTTTAAGCCAAACAAACCATTTGTAAGACATCTTCCCAATTTACAATAATATCTGGATTTTCCAAATGATCTTTTATAGAATAATTTGGTTTTAAGATAAAACGAAAGTTTGCGTTCACAAACCTTTCCTTATTAAAAGGAGTTGTAAAAGACTTTTTCAACTTTGGTTGATGATGACTTTGACGTTCAGGAAATGAGAAATTCAATAAATGATTTAACGAGACTTTTTTTGGAAAGTTATGATTTGAAGGCATTCTTGATAATTTTCCAGAACCTACATCCGAATTGTTTAAAATTGGTCTTTGATTCTTTATTGATTTTTTTCTACTTTGTCGATCATTCTGATGATTTGAAGTCATTTTCTGTTGATTTAATTTTCCGTTTGACTCTATAACTGTTAAGACAAAAAGACAATTTACTGACACTGTGGCTGTTCATATGAGTCAGGGATAGAATGTTTTAAGAGAAAGACTAGTGAGAGTAAAGAGAAGAGAGACTTGTGAGAGTCGATGAAATGGTTATTTGATTACGTAGTAATGATGGTAACTAAACTCCAATAGTTTATTATTGTTCAGTTTTTTTACACTATCATGAGTAGTTCTGATTACCTTTCCAGCGTAAAGAATCCCAAGTTATTCTGGCTGTAGTTTTGTAAGCTTGTCCTGTGAGGAGTAAGTTTGCAGGTAAGTTTAAAGAAATAACAAATCAATTTTCATGACTCCAACACGTGTGATTGGCGAATTAAGCTAATCTCCATTGGCTTGTGGATGTTGTTATTGATGCATATTGATGTTAAATCAACTATTGTGTTGTTGGTGTTATTGTTAGTGATCGAGTCAAACCTTGGTCCAGATCTCAAATATTCAGCTGATCACAAACATAACCATCAATTCTCAATCATTTCTATTTGATTTCAATTTCACTTACTACGTCGTGATCACAAACGTGGTGGTCAATCTTTAGAGATTTATATATTTATGTAATCATTGAAATATATTTCATAAAATACCAATTTTATTTTAGTATAGTCCTGCCAGTGCTCGGATGATAGATGGTTCTTGCGATAATTCATTTCGATCTTGTTTGGAAGCTTGATAACTTCCATCCACAGCACTATCCATCCATTCAACCTTCAAATCTTCACCCAATAATTTCTTCATCAACATCACTTCCCCACTAAAATGTGACTCCCAGAGTTTGTTGCTCACTTCAGATCCTTTGAACGATTGGCGTCTAAAATTCGTTCGGGGAATGTTTTGACCTGTGGGAGGGCCATCTCTAGCTGTTATTGTTAATCTATGAGAGTCATCTGTAACGTGAGCCACCTTTCGACCTGTTAAAACGCTGCTTCGTTTGTCCGTGGAACGAGTCCTGGTCAGTTCGAAAATTTCATCGGCATTCTTTCCCACAACTAATTCATGGCCAGCAGTACGCGTCAAAGCAATCCCTCCATATGCTTGAAACATACCTATCAATGACTCTTCAACGTCTACCGATTCATCTTTTAAGGCTTCAACAGAGATTGATGGTTTCCCATGCTTTAAATTCAGCATTTCCATCCAACCAACATTACCACCCAAGGAATGCAACGTGTCTGCTACATGAGGATTTCCATTTTTAAACGCAGACCATAGTAGAGTTGAGGTTATTGCAAATCCAGTAACGCGAATTCTCAAAGTCCTTACCAAATACGAGATAGCATTTACCTGATGCCGATGGACAAAGTCTAATAGTTCTTGTTTGGTTTTTTCCATGTTTGAAAGAGGCAATAATTTTTTGAATAAGATTCTCTTAGAAATGGCACAGTAGTCATCCAAGATTAATTCACAATGAGACTTTTCCTTCTGTTCCGTGCTTTTGATGTTGATATGATCTACCAAGAGATCACATATTTCATCACTACCAGAATCTAATGCCAAAGCAAACATATGTAAACCAATATACAAATCAAGATTTTTTCGACTGAGATATCTCTTTAATGACTTGATCTTGTTTATATCTTTCATTTGAATAAATCTCTCGAGCAGATTCTCCCAAAGACACACAAAATCACCCAGATTTTTTGTTTGTTCACATTCTTGATAATAGTCAGCCAACTTATTTGATGCAACGTCAAGCGTATCGCGTTCATAATTTGAAATTAATTTCTTGAATTTTTTCCAAGTATTCTGGTTTTGATCATTTTGTAGTAGAGTTACAATCTCGCCCCAACCTCTATTGTCAGCATTTAACAGACAAGAAAGCAGGTTATTCTTCCTGACAGGAAGATTGATCAATACTTCGAGTAATTTAGTTTGATGCATGTAACTTGCATATACAATGGCTTCTTCAATTGCTTTTTGCATAGGTTGTAATTTTGTCAACACCTTTAAAAATTCCACACCTCGACTGACATCGGCTGGTTCTTTCAGAGCTAAGGTCATATTAATACCATTAGTCAATAATTCAGGATATTGTTCTAAGGTTTTGTAGAATTCTAAATGTGTGAGAGCGTGTAATCCGACATCAATATTCCCAAAATAACATCCAGCATTCCAAAGCGCCGAAGTCCATTCTGGATGTGACAAGAAGGAATATTCTAGTATAGCTATCAAAAACGGTGTTGTTAATAGGCCATGTGCGATCCTTGGTGAAAATATTGTTGGATACAGATGAGATGCAAACCACGATGCAAAAGACTGATAAATACTTTCCTGTGATTGAAATGTATTAAATTCATCAATCCACTGTTCGATCAAATGTGGTCTACGTACAAACCATTTGAAATACACGGAAGGTAGTCTTGCGATTCGATGCCATCTTTTGTTAAGAAGTGATAACGAAACACTTTCATTCGATACAAGAATAATTCTTTCAATGATCTTATCGTCTTCAAATATAGATGCCATGTAGAAAGACAACAATTTTCAGAATCAAACAATGGACTAAACAACCACAATGATTCATTATACTTCAAACTCGTCAGTATTACACTCAAATGGTCTTTAATGTGAACGAGTCTGGTTTATTATATTGCATATTGTAAGTAATGCAACTGCTCTCGTGGTGGGACAAACTCCCTTATCATGATAGATCAAGACCTGAAAAATTAATACAACGATCATGACAGACTACATTAATTTGTACTTTGAAATAAGGAGTGATTTTAAATAACAATATAAGTAAGAGTGAATTTTTTTTAAGGAGTCTATATTAAGACGCGCGTTTTATGCACACGTTAATAAATCCATTACAGACACGTCCACGACATGAGTATCAATACTTTCCAATACCAACACTATCTAACTATGACGCAATCAAGTACCAGGCTGAAGTGGATTTGATTGATTCTGGCGGCACAGTTAAAGGTGGCACACATCCATGAAAAACTAGTTATGGGAGCATTGGTGCGTTTCTTTCACTTTGTCTTTTTATTTGATTGATTTTGGATATGGAAGAGTTTCAATCTATTAGACCTCTATCGGTATCAACGCAATCATTATCAGTATCCATTCAAAATCCTCAATCTACTCTGGACTCTTTATTAAGAAAACCAACTTCGTCTTTTAAAGTTCTCGATAATGTCTCTTTCGAAACCGCTCCCGGTCAAATTATTGCCATGTACTTTTGGCTTTCTTTAACATTCTTAGAATGGGTGCCTCCGGTTCTGGAAAAACTACGTTGTTGCATTCTCTTGCTGGTCGCTCAGAACATGCTAATAATGATGGTGAAATCCTTTTCGATGGATTGGATCCTACTGGCTTCTACGAAAATGGCTCTTGTTGTTATGTCCAACAGCATGGTATTTTTCATCTCTCTCACTCTAGATTATTTAATGCCTTATTTAACTGTCCGTGAAACTTTACGTTATACCTCTGAATTAAGATTGCCATCCAACTTATCCAGAGATGATAAATATGCTATTGTAGAATCTGTCATAAATGAGTTGGGGTTAAAAGAATGTGCAAACACAATTATTGGGGATGAATGGAAAAAGGGTATATCTGGAGGTGAAAAGCGTCGTGTCTCGTAACAGTTGTTTTGAATTAATTTCTGTAGAGTTGGTTGTCAACTTCTCTCAAATCCGTCCATTTTATTCTTGGATGAACCTACCACAGGATTAGACGCATACACTGCATTTAATTTAATTGAAACGTTAAAGAAACTATCCAGAAAAGGCCGAACCGTATTTATTACAATTCACCAACCTCGTTCTGATATTTTTGAATTGTTTGACTCTGTAATTTTGCTATCAAAGGGAAAAACTGTGTATGCTGGTGCTGCTGGTTCTTGTTTATTATCATATTTAAAAGATTTGGATTACCATTGCCCAGAAGATACCAATCCAGCTGATTATGTCATTGATATTATTTCCATTGATGATCGTACTGAAGAAGAAGAAATATCATCAAATGCACGAGTAGCACACTTGATAAAGGCTTGGAAGGATCAAGTTGATGCCAATACCGCAATAACATTTGCCTACAAAGTAGCAGATGATACTGCTTCACTTCAAAGGTCATATGCGAGAAAAAGAAACGAATTAAACGATACTGCCCCAACCAAAGGGGTGTTTTTCCTGAAGGCTGGAAAATCAAAAGAAGTATTAATGTAATAGTGTTTTTTTTTTTGACTATCATATAGCGAAAGAAAACAACCGGGAACTTCAGGTTTGGGAAAAACCTTCATTATCGCACGTCGTGCTTGGAGGAATTTGTTGCGGGATAATTTATCACTATGGGGAAGTCTCACAGAAGTTATTATTGTGGGAATTCTTTTCAGTTTCATTTTCCTAAGAGTAAATTTACACTCAAGTTGATTTTTAGATGGATGATAATCTTTCAGGAGTACAAAGTAGGAAAGCTGCTCTCTTTGTGGTGGGTAGTTCCCAGCCATTCCTTTTAGTTCCATTTTTTATTTACAAAATATGCGAAGACACAAAGATTTTTGACAGAGAACGTGCTGATCGAATGTATGGATCATTTCCATACATTTTTGGACAATTTCTAGCTCAACTACCTTTTAATGTATTGTTTCCTATCTGTTTCTCTGCGATTACCGTATGTCATTCTTTAATGTTAAAATTTAGTATTTCATGATGGGATTTAGAACTGATGAATTGCTCATTCACTTTGCTCGTTACACACTTGCAAATGTTTTGATTCACTTTTACGTTTTGGAATTCTCTCAACTTGCTGTTGCCATTTTCCGAGATTTTGCTAGTGCCAGTATCGTTGCTAGTGCAGTCTACGTTGTTTGTTCGTATTCAACTGGTTTCTTTATTCAATTGGACAATATTCCTATTTATTTACGATGGATTCATCATGGTTGTGCAAACACGTAATGCTTTACCAATACTTAACTTTAGATTTGTATATCGTCTATTAGTTTCCAATGAATTTTCCAACAAAGAGTATGCATGTGCCGATGTTGGTATTCCTTGTAAAGGAAATAACACTCTTGACCTACTAAGTATTGATGTTGATGATTACAATTGGCCAATTTATGGTCTTCTCATTAACATTTTTACTTTGCTATTGTTGTCTATGATATTACTTCATTTTTTCAAGTTTGATTTACACAAACACGCCAGTGCTGTGAAAGGATCACAAAAGGAAGAAAACAGAAGACTAACGATTGATACTAACAGTTTGTCAAGAAAGAATACCAACAAAGTCACAGTTAAGCTGGAGAATATTCGTTTAGAATTGGAAACAAGCAGCTGGAATCCATTTGACAAGACTGTGAAACGAAAGGTGTTGTTGGAAAATATCAGTAGTGAATTCACTCCTGGTTCACTGTCCATCATTATGGGGGCTAGTGGTACTGGAAAAACAACTTTACTATCTGTTCTTTGTGCTCGTGGTCTAAACTCTTCTAAATTTAAACGTTCTGGAAATTTGATGTTTAATGGACGAAATGAAACTGATCCAAACAGAATTGGTTCCATTTGCAGTTTTGTGCGACAAAGTGATGATCATTTATTGCCTGCCTTAACTTGTCGTGAAACATTAGTTTTCGCAGCCAAACTCCGTTTACCAATCGAAGTGTCGGAAAGTAGAAAAATTAAGCGAGCAGAGGAAGTGATCAGATTACTTGGTTTACGGGATTGCGCAGATACCATCGTCGGAAATGAAAATGTTAAAGGATTATCGGGTGGAGAAAGACGTAGATTAAGGTTTGTTCTTTTGGTTTTATTAATATTAGTATTGGAATTCAAATGTTGGCCAATCCAAGTGTATTGGTGATTGATGAACCTACCAGTGGACTTGACTCTTTCACTGCCCATCAGATTATGGAAACTTTGAAAGCTATTGCTGAAAGTGGCCGTACTATCATTTGTTCCATTCATCAGGTATAAAATACATCTATTTGATATTTAGCCACGATATGATATATTTGGCATGTTTGATTCTATCTTGTTGTTGGCTAGAGGTGGACAAGTGGCTTACTCTGGCCCTGCAACTTCGATTATACCTTATTTTGCAACTCAAAACTTATTCTTGCCAAAATTCTCCAATCCTGCCGATTTTATCTTGGATATTTCTTCAGTTGATTTCCGAAGTATTGAAGCCGAGAAAAAATCATATGCACAATTAGATTCTATTGTGGCCCATTGGAAAAATAATCAACTAAAAAATGTTGACTTATCGCTCAATCAATCTCAATCTAGCAGCTCGTTGGGCACCTCTACAACTAAAGTACCAAATTTGAATGTTATTTCACCAACCAAGAAGACCATTCAATTTACCATTGGATTCAACAATATTAAAGATATGAAAGCAAATAACTTTGAATTAGATGATGAGGGTAGATCTTCCATTTCATCCAGCACTAAATCAAGTGGAACCCAACAAGAAGATATTGAACTAGGAGTACCATTATTGGAAAAGGAGATTATTATAAGACAAATGATTCCCTTCCATATTGCCTTTCCAGTTCTCACTTATCGAAGTTTTGTAAACACTTACCGTCAACCAGAGCTTATTGTCAATCGAATTTTACAAATCGTTATTTTGGGAGTCATTCAAGCATTGTACTACTTTGGGCTGGGTAACAACCAAGAATCAGTTCAAAACCGAATCGGTGCTTTGGTAAGTTACTCCATTACTAATATGTTAGCAACAATCTACTGCTGGTGTATTTGCAGGTCTATTAAATACTGTGGCTGTATTCCCTACAGAGAAAAATCTATTGTTTTATGAATATTCTGACCGTACCTATTCCGTATTACCTTTCTTTTTGGCATATATGGCAATTGAAATTCCGATTGAATTGGGATCTTCATTTGTATTCGCCTTTTTTGCATTATACGTTGTTGGTTTAAAGACCACAATATTATCCTTCCTTTCCATGGCGGTAAGCATTTGGATATACTTATTCTGTAGCTAACTTCATTTTGTTTAGTGAACTTTGGTGAGAGTATTGGAATTGCGTTCTGTTCTGCTGTAGATCACTTTGGATTATCTACCAATCTGACGTCATCTGTGTTGGGTGTGTTTAGTATCATGACTGGTCTTTTATCTTCCAACATGCCACTTATTCTTGACAGAATCAATCGTGTTTCGCCTGTGCCATATTTTGCCCATTTACTGGCTGCAAATGAATTCACAAGCAAAATTACTTTTACATGTACTGATGAACAAGTATTGACACAGCAATGTCTGTACAAAAATGGAACTGATGTTTTGAAACTATTGACTGCATCTGATGATTTGTTTACCTTTAACGAGAACGACATAACTTATTATATTGCTGCTGGGGTGGGTATCACTATTGCCTATCGATTTGCAACCTTTATATTCCTCAAGATACGAATGACTATGGTTTAATTCAAAGATAACTATGATTTTACTTGATTGCATTCGTTCTTTTAATAAATGGCATGTTCTTTACTTGATGATTGTGGTGTTGCTGAGTTCCGATCGGTCAGGGTTCCCTTCCTAATAGTTCAAACACCAGTAAGTACAAAACTCTCAAAGGCCACTATAACTCAATCGGATATACTTTTAACAGTTAAAGAAACTGATTTTAAATACTTTCAAAAGATTATTCAACGTTGATCATCATCATTCATTCATATAGAATATCTTTGTCTGTCCAAATTAGGAACTCTGAACGGTTCGTGAGACAATTGAAACGGTCATTCGGGGACCAAAAAAACTATAAATATCTAAGATATTTAACATCAATTTCACAATGAATTTCAACACTCTTTTGGTTATGACCCTCTCGTTAGGAAGCTATGCAACTACTTTGAACGATGATTGTAAAGTCATCCGTCAAGCTTGGATTGAAGCTAATGGTGATAAGAATGAAATCCCTAGCAAACGTAATTGTTGTGATGATGGTATTAGAAACAGATCTTTCCAATGTAATCAGAACAATACTCGGATCGTTACTGTTGAATTTGACGAGAAAAACTTGTCTGGTCCTCTACCAGCTGTCTTATCCAAGTTAGATCAAGTTACTAGTATTGATTTCTATGGAAATGATATGGTTGGAACTGTACCTCAATCTTGGACTCAATTGAAGCATCTTCGTGTACTTTACTTGGCTGGAAACAAGTTGACTGGAGCTTTTCCAAATTTCAACAATTCTAGTTTGGAAGTGTGTGTTCTTTCTGGAAATACCTTTTGTCAATCTGCTACCGCTCCTATTCCGCAAGTATGTCGTGGTGTAGATGCAATTGGGAATTGTTAAGTTTCTCCATTGCAATTTGATTAATATATTTATCGTATTCGTAATCTTGTATTATTTATTATCAACGTGTTTAACTATTGCACAGCCAATTGTAAGCTGTGTATAAAATAAAATAGAGCAACCAATTACTAACCATGGTACGAAAACCAAGTAGAAAACAGTCTATATCAATTAATGAACAATGACATACGTTATAGATCCTTATCTTACGACCTCTGACTCATTCCTTACATGTGTTCCACCTACATAGTATTTCATTGTCTTGGGCCACTGCCAATGACTCAATTTCCCCAAGCCACTAAACTCACTAAACGGGATAAAATTGTAAACTTACCATCTCTAAAACTTTACCACACAAAATTCTTTAATGGCATTTCAAGGACTAAGGAGAGGAATTATTGCTATCGGGCATTTAAATGATCCATCACTACCTACATTTATTGAAGAGGAAAAAGATATTGTGACAACGCTAAGTAGAGCATCAAAAGAATTTAATGAAACATCTTCTTATATGATGAAATGGGGTGAAAAGGAGCATTTTGATTTGAAAGTATCATATTTGTAACTGATTGTAGGATATGACCAGCAACTTTGGTGCGTTTACTGTTAGCATTGGGAAGGCTTTCTTAGAACTATCAGGTTATTCAACCATTTCCTCTGATCTTTAGAATCTCATTCAAATTATCGATCTAAATTAAAAGACATTAAAAAGAAACAGGATGAATTAACAGAGATCCAAAAGAAACATAAAACTTTGGCTGATAAATTGAAGAGCGCTAAATCTAATGGAAAACCTTTTGATATGTTGGAAAGAGAAGTGACAGATACAAATACACAATTATTACGCGTTTCTGCAGGTTTTGAAGCTTCTAAACGATCTATCCTTAAAGAGGCTATGCTACACCAATACAACGGCTGGTCAGAATTCGCTGCAAAGGTAACCTAATATTTTGTCGTTTATCGGAACTTGGTTAGATATCTACAATTGCACATTTTGGAAAATATATGGCAAATCAAATTCCTCAAGGGATCGTTGCTCCAGGCGATGAATTGCCTCCATACACCGGTAACTGATCATTTCCAGTAATAGTTTATCTTAGGTTCGAATACAACGAAGCAGATTAAAGACGATTGTATGGCAGCTTTAGTAAATGCTGGCAGTGAAACCATCTCTCGTCCAAATTCCAGTTTATCTACCACTTCCAATACTTTGCAGCCGGCTCAGGTCAATTCAAACTCCAAGTCTCCCAGACCTTTACCTGTGAATGCCAGCATAGGCTCTGATATTAGTCGACTTCCCACTTTGGCAGAAAATGTACAAAAATCACTTCCTCGGAACCCTTCGATCAGTTCTATACAGTATCAGCAAGGTCCAGTCTCGAATAATCCCATTCAACAAGGTCCAATCACAGCTAATGGTTATCAACAAAATCCAATGATGGCCAATGCTTACCAACAGAGCCCTACCATTGCTAACGGATTTCATCAATCGTCGACAACAACTACACTATATCAGCAATCTGTGCCAGGATACGTTTCTTCACCAATGAGTCACCAGTATCAACAATATCCGGCTGGATATGGATCTGATTATAGTTCAGCAAATAATGTGAACATGCCAGGAAGCTTTGAGCCGTCAGAAGTATACACTCAAGCCGTACCACCATCTCGCTACCAAAGTCTTGGCGAGGAAAGTTTTCCACAATTCCCTGTCGGCAATATGATAAGTGATCCCCAATACCATTCTTCTAGTCCGCCTAAAGAAAATGGGGATATGTATTCGATGCTTCCTAATCAGCGTGATTCTCCAGTTAAATCGTATGCACCGGAATTGCCCATACGACAAAATTCAAGCCACCCATATACAGACACAGTATCAGCATCAGACGAGCTAACTGAATGTGCTTTTTGCAAGTCGATTGTTCGATATGCTCATATAAAGGATCACTTGGATAACCAATGTCAAACTCATATTGTGAGGAAATCTAGTATATATTCAAATGCAGTTGGAAATATATAAAGACAATTAATATATAACATAAAAATAGTTTAACTTGGAAATGTTAAGATATCCGTAGTACATAGAGTACAAGGGTGAGTCTTAAATTGAGTCGATCTCTGTGAAACGATCAGTGCGTGTAATACGGAATAATTCGCAATTGCATTAAATCGGTTAAATGATCATTTTGGACTAAACACACGAATAATAGGATTAAACATACCAAGAGCAATAGTCACCACCAACAGGAATTTCAATTTTCCCACTCTAGATCAAACCCTGGCTTGTCACGGTGTGAATCATTGATTGAAACGCCACTACCACATGACGGACTAGTATAAATTCATTCCATTGTTCCTGATCTCTTTATGCTATTTTCATACTCTCTCTTTGTAACTGCCGTTCTTTCCAGTCCTTTGGCGGATTTGGCCGGAAAGGTACTCAAAGTTTATTAACTCTAAAGATCATTCCAAACCAATATATTGTCACCTTCAAAAATGATATTCATCCTTTGGCCTTGCAATCCCACTTTAAATGGCTTGAAGATGTTCTGTCCCCATTGTTACCAAAAACTTCTCTCATGTCATTTCAAGAAGATTCTCGAAATGATCAATACTACTCCTCCCAAGGTTTCTGGGAAACTTTTGGAATCATTCATAAATACCACCTTCCTGAATTCAAAGGTTATTCCGTTCGTATCCCTAGCTTCATTGTCAATTTGTTGAAAGTTCATCAAGATATCGCCTTTATTGAAGAAGATAAAATTATGACCATTAATGGTGTTCAAGCAAACTCTCCAGCTTGGGGTTTAAGAGTATGTATTCGATTTTCTAATAAGCTAGAGAATTGATGAACGTGACCTTAACATTAATGTTAAAAGTTACACTTTTCCAGACTCTGCCGGAAGTAAGCTATTTAAACTTTTTTAACCGCTAGCTGGTGTTGATGCATACATTATTGATACTGGTGTATTTGTTGGTCATCCTGAGTTTGAAGGCCGTGCTAGAATCGGTAAATCATTCAGTGGTGATGGTACCAAGGATGGCAATGGACATGGTACTCATTGTGCGGGTACTATTGGATCCAAAACTTATGGTGTTGCTAAAAACGTTTCTTTGATTGCTGTGAAGGTATTAGACAATCAAGGCTCTGGTACTACTTCAAATGTCATTGCTGGAATTGACTGGGCTGCTAAAGATGCTTCTGCTAAGGCTGCAAAGGGTGGAAAAATTAAGGCTGTTGCAAACATGTCTCTTGGTGGTGGTGCTTCTGCTGCTCTTGATCGTGCAGTGAAAGCTGCTACTCAAGCCGGGCTTGTCTTTGCAGTTGCTGCTGGTAACTCAGCCCGAGATGCATGTTTGTTGTCCCCTGCTCGTGTTCCAGAAGCGATTACAGTTGCTGCCTCGGACAAGTATGACCAAATTGCCAGCTTTTCTGAAAGAGGAAAGTGTGTTGATATTATCGCTCCTGGTATTGATTCTTTCTCATTTAATCTATTTAGGTGTTGACATTCTCTCTACTTGGAACAATGGAAAGACCAACACCATTTCTGGTACTTCAATGGCTACACCTCATGTATGTGGTGTTGTAGCTTTGGCTCTTGCAGAAGGTGACTTTAAATCTGTGAAAGAAGTCCATGATTACATCAAAGCAGTTTCTTCTAAAGATAAGATTGGCGGGTCATTACGTGGTGCACCAAATAACTTTTTGTACAATAATGTTCTTAAAGGAGGATTCCCAGATGATGAACCAAAGGGTAAGTTTAGAATGTACTGAATGAATAGAACCTGAACCACAACCGGATGAACCAGAAGACCCACCAACAGAAGGAGAATGTCCAATTCCACAATGTTTGTTTGATCCAGCTTGTACATCATGTTGTGTTGACTGTTTTTACAGTGTTGGTAAATTGTTGTAAAGAGAGATACCAATAATAAAGTGATTGGATAATCTGATACAAGTTAATAATTTTTTAAATTCCAAAAGCAGAAGTGGCTTGGAGTCCCAGTGGCGTTTTTCAAAGATTTCAAGTGATCTGAAGTTTCGGTTGAAATTGGAAAAAAGTGACTTGAAACAAACGTCACTTATTTCTTTACTTTTTTAAATTTCATTCCATTTTAGAAAGGTCGAATAATTAAGAATGGAAAATAATAACCTATCAAACGAACAATCATTATTGCAAAATGACCATTTACATTTACAATTACCAAATAACGATCATGATAATCAACTTCAACTACATCTACAAAATCATCCAAATCAAGAAAATTTAAATAATTGGTCGTCTTATTTAAATGACCACTCAAAATCAAACGATTTATTACCTTCCCTAACTACATACCAAACTACAAACTATTTACCTTATAACATAAATATGCCCTCTCCTCAAGATTCACCACTTTCAAATTCTTCTAATGAATTAAAGTACTCTTTACATAACCCTACTAATCAACCTCAAAACAATACTATCTTTGAACAGTCACTATATAATGGTACACAGAATGCAAATCAAAGTTTACATCCTCAAGTTACAAATTATATTTTCGTCACTGAAGATCCTGCTAGTGGTAAGAAGCTGAGGACTTTTGGGGATACTGGTTTTGCTGGTTATTCCGCATCCCTAATGACTCCTAACGCCGATTCCATTTCTAATTCTGTTCATTTCAATAGAAATTCCCTATTACCTCCAAATGAACAGCCAAATCCTAATTTGTTTGCTGCCCCTATAAAACAGTGGAACTGTGTGTGTGGAAAAATATTTGATAATTATGATGATTATTTGCCGCATAGTAAAACTCATCGACCGGATGAACGTCCACATGTTTGCGATCAATGTCATGTAAATAGAATCTTTTTACTTACTCTTTAGCGTGGATTCACAAGACGACAAGATTTAAAAAGGCACATGGCAATCCATTTTAGATTATTCAAGCCTTTTCAATGTCCAAATTGTGCCACCACTTTCACCCGAACGGATGCATTACAACGTCATATCAAGGCAAAGCGATGTCAATAAGATTATTTTACCACTTTCCACATTCATTTGAAAGCGTTGGTTTAAATTAGATATGTAGACGTTATTTCTTGCTTTTTTATAAATAACAGTTTAAAAATTCAAATATTTATTTGATTATGATGTTAAAATTGACTGATCAACCATATCAATACCAAGTATAAGTTTAGAAATGATTTCGTACCTAAAACCAAAATTGAGTTTAGATTCAAAAATACCAGAATCCAAGACAATTAAAGTCGCGCTTGGTAAAGGTATTGGAATTAAAGTATCAAATCCATTTCCAACTTGCAACGTTCTAGTATTTGTTGCAGTGACATATTGAATTGTTGAACTCATCATTACACTAGTAGATTCTATAGTAGTAACAGTACTAAATTGAATTCTTGAAGATGGTTTTGGTTCCATTGTCATTGATTTCAAATTCACTTTACAATCACCAATACCTTGATCCATCTGAATTTGTTTTTGCAACATTAAATTAGGATCATCTAAACTAAAAATATCATTATGGTATAATCATTACCAAATATCATAACATTTCATTTGTGTTTGTTGACTTTCACATAGACATTTATAAAAATCATTGTTGGGTTGACCTTGGACTGATGCACTACATTTACTGATTCCTAACATTGCTTTTGTATTACAATCCATGAATTCGGTTTGTTTGGCACATAGTTGTGGTCCAATGGACATTGAAATATAGATGACTGTTCTAATACAACTTGATTTATAGTCATTTAAAGTATCCAAAGATCTCACGTTAATGGAACCAAAAAAGTTAAACGTGAATTTATTAGACTCAAGTAGTTAAATTATACAAATTAATGGCCAAGTTTACTAACGTTGTAAGGGAAGTAATTGTCAAAACAAAGATGGCCACTGATTTTCCACGTAACCCCACCCATTTTGGAATACTTCGGAATGCAGGTGATTTGAATGATGGATGGGTAGGTAATGTCATTAGACGGGATGCATTAAATTCCCCACCACCAACAGTATCTAAATCTGAAGTATCCAGTTCAAATTCTTGATCAACTAATTCTGGCTGAGTTTCTTGCAATTCAAATGTTTCACTGTCAGTGGGAGATGGTAGTAACGGTTCTGCAAATCTAACAGTACTAGATCTTGTTGCTATATCCATAGTACCGTGTCTTGGTCTATTGAGAGTCTTGGCTTGATTATTTCGATTAGGTAGCCGTCCCATTGTTCGTATTCCATCAGTACGATTTTCGCGGGAATTTGAAGTTGATGGGGTATCAGAGGTGGATCTTGTTCGGAAACCATTCATCAAGGTAGGTCTACGTAACCCCATTCTTTCATCTAGCTGATCTTCTTTATCTGGGTCGGGAACATCTTCCGACAACCAAGCAGGCTCAGAAGACTTCTTTTTCAAAAATCGAGATTGGTGAACGCCCAAAAGCTCAGTATTAGAGTTTACAGTTACAACACTATCTCTGTTACATACGCTAGTGGATCCTTCTGCAACGCCATCATCGGCTGAGAACGCAGTAGCAGTAGCTGCTGCAAAAGCAGTGATACCACTAAGGCGGGATTGGGATCTAGTTTCGATATGTTGAACCAAACTTTCAGACCGGAAATGAATTCTCTTGAGCAAACTCATTTGCTTCTCGCTTAATTCTTTATCCGCATTGTATCGATGTCTGAAATCTAGGCATTTCAAAAATATAATTATTGGAATGATAAAGTTGGATGTGGAAACAAAAAGTAATGAAGTCCAAGTTTGAAAGGTCTGCATGTTGTCGCCAGAAAACAGTAGCATTGGCATACTAATGATCCAAGGTAAAACCAAAGATATAATGGTCGCAACAGCTAGAAAATTTAATGAGTAAATCTTACTGTTGGACACCACTTGGTTCTGCACCAAGTTATCCTTTGAAACAATTAGATTCACTGGAATGGATGGTATCAGCATAACAAAGGCGAAAGCGTAAACCATTATTTTTGTTAGCGCCGGGAAGGCCAGTGGTAATTTTGACTTTAACTGTGTAACTAGCATGTTTGGTTCAATATTATTAAATCCGGATCCCACTTTAAATTAAACAGATTATTGGTTACTGATCACACCAGACAAAATATAAAATGAACAAGCTAAAGCCATTGTAGTCCACACGGTTTGTTGGACATTTACATCTTTTCTCTAAAAATCAAAAAAAATGCCAGCGAAAACCTTAATATTGATCCATGAAGGTATAATGGTTGTCACGGCAAAATTAAGCATAACAGTACCCAACACACTTCCATAACTATTCAAAGGATCGGATGTAGCTGGTGAAAACAAGCGACTTAAATCCAATCCATTAAATACTGCATTTGAATTCCATTGGAGTATCATTATGATAGAAATAATAAATGCACCTGATTTTAATAAGAAGATGAACGTTACCATATTGGATGCCCATATTATCATCCAGATTTACCAAACCTAATGGTACAGTCAAAAGAAAAACAATCTGATTTAGTGAGACAGTTTCATACCAAATATCCCACTGTTATCAACATAAACTTTGCACCAAACGGTGGATCTAAACTGGCATCTGACACACAATACCATCCACCAGGTATCGCAATTCCACAAGACTGTTTAAAAACATCGATAAACATTCTATCGATTGCCTGTGAAGAGAGAACTATAGATTGAATAGCGTTGGTTTGTAGTGCACCGTAAAGCATAATCTGGCCCAAAATATGAGTGAAAGGACCAAAATAGAAATTAATCATAGTAGCATATTCAACATCACCCTTTCTTTAGGATAAAAGTATATACCTGAAAATGACGATTCCCAGGGATTGCCTGCATAGATTCCACAATGAAGAGTACCGAAAGAGAAGAAATTATCATGAATAACAAATAGCATAAAATCGTAAAGACACCACCAGCTTGTTGAAATGCGATAGGAGTAAAAGGTAAACCTGGACCAGTGCAAGAGTTAAAAATCAAAGCAATCGCAGCAGCCAACCCAACAGTTTTACTTGACATCAGTCTCAGGTACGTTGCTTTCCTTCCTGCCAATAGCGTTCCAGAGTTCATTGTAAACTTTTTAATTCAACTTTCTTCATTTGGTTCCAATGGGTATAACCCTAGTGTAACCCTAACCCAGCCCTTATCAAACCATCAATCAGGTAACTATATTTTTATTAGAAGAGATTCAGTTTGTCAAATTAAGTCCAATGTTGGTCAACGTAATTCCAAGTGTTAGGATAAGAACTAGCCAGGCCATATGCTCACCACGAAATGGCATCCATTTTGGTACACTGCGAAATGCTGGTGTGATAAAATTTGGGTGTGTCGGAAGAGTTTTGAGACGGTATAATTGACTGACTTCTTTTTCCGGTTGCGCTTGTATTTCTATACTAAATGGTGATCCAGAATGATCTTTCTGTATAGAAAGGTTACGAACTACTTCTGATGACTTATTTGAAACTTCCAGACTTTCTAAGGTATGAGATATACCATGTGGGGAATCACTTGCTACCAGATTTTTGGAATTATTCAATGAAGGTGATGGTGAACCAATGGTGGGGAGTATTGAGGATGGTTTAACACTGCTCGCAGTAGTCTTTTTTCTTGCTAGTGTAAATAAGTTAGGCATGAATGAATTATTGGACGGTGCTGTTCCATTTCCAAGTGCTTGGGCTTCTAGCAAATCGTCCATATCTGGATCTGGCACATCATCATGAAGAAAGGGATGTGTTTGCATGTTGATAGCTCTAGGAGGCTCATTTGGCGTGACTACTCTTCTACTGACTCTGACCCTGTTCAACTCAGCCGGTTTTAATCCATGCAACTCTTCTAATTCACTTGGTTCATTTGATAGATTTGGTTTAGACTCTACTGAAGGGTTTCCTTCTGAAAACATCGTATCCGTCTTTGGAATTGAGCTTGGTGAACTTATTATACTTCCAGCTTGTTCTGAGCTACTTTTCTGTCGAATGTGCTTGACAAGTGCTTTCGAATTTGCATGTATTTTGATCAGCAAATCATATTGTTTGACACTCAATATGTTATCATTATTATACTGCCGTCTGAATTTCAAGCATTGAAAGTAAATAATGACTGGTATAATAAAGCTTGAAGATGATACGAAAATTAATGATGTCCAATTTTGAAATGATTGCAGTTTATCTCCTCCTAAAAATGGAATACTGATAAACCAAGGAAGTATTAACGATACAAAAGTTGCAATCTCTGTAACATTTTAATATATCAAATTGAATTTACTGTCATTTACAATGTCGTTTTGTACTAGGTTTTCCTTGGATATAATCAAATTTACGGGTATTGATGGAATAAGCATGACAAATGCAAATAAATATACAGTTATTTGACATAAAATTTTAGGGGAACCATACTGAAGTAGTGTGCTAAGGACATTCGATCCCAAGTTTGAAAAACCAAGGGCCACTAACCAATCAATTTTTAAATGTTACTTAATATTCCTGTTACGACATAGAACAGTGATATCATTGAGACTGAGCACCATATCGCTTGTTGTACGTTGACATTTTTGTCCTACATATATAAGATTTGAGTCCAAACCTTAATATTAATCCAAGAAGGTATAATAGTTGTTATTGCAAAATTCAGCATCACATTTCCTAATGTAATCAATTGCTAATATTTGTACCGACGACGGATCCATAATCATTTAGAGTTACTGGTGTTTGAATTTTCAGGTTCGATGTGTTAAGTCCATTAATAATAGCAGATGAATTCCATTGTGAAATCATCAGAACCGAAAAGACGAATGCAACTATCGTTATTCAGATACAACATTTGGTTACCATATTGTATTACCATGTTATTATCCATATCAGATATTCCTAACGGTATAGTGAGACAAATGACAACCTTTTTGTTAAATATTCTATGTTTTACAAAAAATCCAAGGGTGAACAGCATCAAATCATCCCCAAAGGGTGAGGGACCTGTCCCTTGCGTTGCAACACATCGCCAACCGGGATGGTCTCCTGTCAAAGCTATTCCACACGCCTTTTTAAATATATCAACAAACAACTTATCGATGGCCTGTGATGAGAGTACAATTCCTTGAATAGCGGTACTCTTATAGTTATTGGGATAGAAATTAAAATACCTGCAATGCGCCATAGAGCATAAATTGCCCCAAGATATGTGAATTCTGGTCGAAGTAGAAATTGATCATGGTTGCATATTCAACATCACCCTAACACAATTTGAATTAATGCCAAAATACCTGAAAGTGCCTATTACCAGGTAATGCCTGCATCGCTTCAACAATAAATAGAGATGCATAAGCGGATACGAACATCATAATTAAATAGCATAATCCCGTGAATGCAATTCCCGGATTTTGAAAGTTTGCTGGTGCAAAAGGCAATCCAGGTCCAGTAGCAGCATTAAATAGTAACGCAACTGTAGCAAGAAATCCAACATGTTTTGATCTGACTAATCGATTGTAAGTTCCTTTTCTGCGAACTCCGGGATTTCTACTGAGATCTCTCTGCATATTCTGCCAAATATTTTAAATACGTCTAGCGGATGATTGATTTTGACAAGTGTGGATGCTAAACAAAACAATGTCCATTTTGAGCGTAATGAAAATGACGATTTGCAATCAACGTCACTGAATTCATGATTATTCCGAGGATTAATTGTATGTACCTTATTCATCTATAAATCAATGTTAAATTTATAACCCATTGAACACGTCTAAAGTCTAAAGGCAAACGGGAACTTAATAATTTACTGATATATAAAGATATTTCAAAATACTAGAATTAAAGGTCTTCAAGCAGTTGATCTTTGAATTAATCTATCACACTGGTTTGTTTGCCAAATATGACTAATTCCACCTTAACGGTAAATATTTATAAACAAATTATCTCCACGACTTCACATATAAAGAAGAAGATTCTCTCCATTTTCTTCTTGTCTTAATTCAGATGATTTCCATTATCGCTGTTGTTTCTATCATCTTAACTCAAGTAGTTGCTCAAGATTTCGAAAGTGCATTACGTGTCGGAAGTGGTGCTTGTCGTAGCGCTCTCGTCACACACGGAACCGCAGTTTCCCAAAAATGTCTTAGCGGAGGAGTCCAAGTGAATTCCAACAATCAACCTCAAAGCGTCCTTTGTACTCCAGGTTGTATTGGTGCGATCAATAACTTTATCCTGAACGCTATCAAACCTTGCGGAGCGCAAATCATTTTCAAAAGTGATAACTCTATGACTGCAAACTACTGGATATCCGGTGTACAATTGTTTAATGCTGGCGGTTGTATTAAATCCGTTGATGGAACTGGACAATACTGTATCAACCAACAAGCTGCCAAATTGAAATCAAAAGGCATCGCAGTCAGTGGAAATGTGGGTGAAGACACTTTGTCAATTATTCAGAATTTCCCTGAAGATGCTTGTAAACCATGTCTCATGTACGAATACAACGCTGCCAACGCGCTGAATAACTTGGATTCCAACATTGCGTAATATTATATATATACTAAACTTTATTCAGATTTATCATTCAATCTTGGGGCAGTTACGTCAAAGCAAATTGTAAACCTACTGATTTCTTAAAAGGGTTGAGTCCTGGTTCTGGTTCCGCTGGTCCTTCCTCAGGCGGCACTTCCGGATCTACTGGGTCAAGCGGAAGCGGATTCGAAAATACATTGGCCATCGTCGGTTCTGATCCAATCTATGGAACTGAAGGATCTGAAACAACTGCAGATGACACATCTGCACAAAGTGTTGGCAGTTCTGGATCCAAAAGTGTCCCTGCCTTTGTTGTTGTTGCTGTGATTGGATATATCTGGGCAATGTTTTAAATACTGTTCATTTCTATCTGAATAAAAATACTGTTTGACTATTTCTGACTTTTTTACAATTCGTATTAATATGATGTCAATATCACGATTATGATAAGAGTTTATCTACATACAATATAGGTTCTTTGGTATTACGACTTACGCGTTTTTTAATAACCTTCTAAGATTTGCAACTCATCTATTATTCGATTTCCTTGAAACAATCAACTTACTTTGAATAAAATTGGTTATCTTCACTTGCAACTACTACAATTTGTTTAGTAAATATTATTTGTTTATCATGGAGAACATTGATATACAAACAAAGAATGGAAGATAAAAACCAGAATAGAATTCGATGCAGAATTTAAAAATGATGTTCAAAAACTCTTCCTTGACGTTACTCTTTTCTATTCTATTGACTATTGTATCCGCAACCCCTGCTCCCGTTCCAGAACCAAAAGGTGTCTCAGCACAACAAAACCAAGGTAATGATGGAAATGCTGCAGTATTGGTTCCTGCAATTGTAATTCCAGTTGTTGCTATTGGTGCCATTACTTTTGGATTGTTATCTTTGGCTGCTCAACAAAAACTGGAAGCAGCAGAAAAGATACAACAGGTAGCTTCTGCCATTGCAAATGGAACTCCATTACCACTTCCATCAGGAATCACCATCCCAACTAAACTTCCACCTGGTATCACCCTACCAACTGCCATTCCTCCTGGTGTTTTGCCTCCTGGTGTCAAAATCCCTCCAGGTCTTTTACCAACTGCTGCTCCTAAACCTGCCGCAACTCCAGCTGTCGCTGCCAAGGTTGAAAGTGGTGATGTAAAACTTCCTGTGTCTATTGCTGTGGGTGCTCTTGCATTGGGTGCTGGATTATTGATGTAGTTTCTTTCTGTTCATTTTTGCCAAATAAATGCTACACTTTCTCTCAAATTATGTGTTTATTAATCGATTACATAAGAGTTTCGTAAATTGGAAACGTTTATACCCTATTACATATTATTAACCTTTCATTTGGATTGGACAAGCCAGCAAACATTCACAGAAAGCCAAATACACGTGTAAGTAAATGGTTAGGAGTATTTTTAAATAAGATGGAGTTTGTATCTTGACGGGAATATCGTGGATAAACGGTCGATTGTTAATCTACCTTCCACGTACATAAACATCCAGGTTTCCATGCAAAATACGAAATATCCATGTAAACAGAGACTGCATTTAAACAGACAGAAATTTCAATGATTCTCTAAAATGAAATTTGCCCAATACTTATTGTTGACTCTTGCCATCGCTGTTCCAACCGAAGAAGAAACCGTCAGTGTGGTCGCTGAAGCTGAACCAGTCGAAGTGACTAGCGAACCCAGTGAAGTCGTAGCTGAACCTGAACCAGTGATTCTATCTGAAGAAGTTGCTGAAGCCATTCTTGACAAGGAAGGTCCAATAGAACCTGAAACTACTCCTGTGGACACTGATGTAACCATACAAACTCTTGGAGGACCAGTTGTGAATGAATTGATTAAAATTACGGATGTTGTGCCAAGTACTGACCCATCAGTATCCAACTTGTCTAGTCTCAACGTGGATCCATGTTTACTAGCATTGATCAAAACCAACATCAAAAGTGATTGTTTGGGAATCCTCGATTCTAGTGATTTAAACTTCAACGACATCACTGTCGCATTAAACATGGCTAAAGGAATCTGTTCCACCAAATGCCAAGCTGCTATTGCTAACTATCGAGACACATTACTTCCAAAATGTACCAACCAACAAATTCTTGCCAATGGAATCGTTGTCAATGCTTTGAACTTTGTCAACACCATCCAAAGTGCTTATAACTTGGGTTGTGTTAAAATCGAAACTGGTGCTGAAACCACTAAATGTTTACACAGTCAATTACAAAAAGTGCAAGCTTTGAATATTAAAATTGATGGAAGTTTGTTGCAAACCATCAGTACTCTTGATGCTTCCAGTTTATGTGATGACTGTATTCAATTACAAATCAATGCTTTCGGATCTACTCACCTTAACTTTATGGAACGTGCCGGGTTACAAGCTTTTGCTTCTCAAGTTGGTCAAAAATGTAACATGACTCTTACATTACCAAAAAATCCTCCTGCTCCAGTCGTAGATGAAGTGTTCGTTGATAGCTCTTCAACCACTGATTCCAATTCTGCCCCAGTTATCAACTTGGTGGACACTAGCGTGAATTCTGGATCGTTTACCGGTTCAAGTGATTCTGGAAAGAAATCTGGTGCTGTCAGTGCTATGCCAGCCTTTGTTGGAGGTGTGATTGTTGCTGCTCTCATGTCCATGCTTTGAATTCTTTTGTAAACTGTCTCAATAAATGCTTGTGTTTCTTCAAAAACAATCTATATAATTTCCTTAGCTGTTGAGCATTTAATTGATAACCTACATACTACATCTCTAGTTTATTATTTTGAACAAAGTCTGCAAGATGCTCAATTTTCATTGGAAGGGATATTGAATTTAAAAATTGATTTATTACTTATAGTGATACTAAGGAAATGATAACAGCCATCAAACCAACAATAGCTTGAAGGTTGTTTGACTGATTTGAACTGAATTGGACAAGTTTTGGTGGTTCCAATCCTTTACAAGTTTGTGCAATACCATCAGAGAGTTGTTTCATTTGAGGCAACATTAAATTCATAATTTCTGGTAGTAAAGAAACGGATTGAATATACTGAGCACTTTCATATTGATAACATACATCGCACATCAATTGTGGTTTTTGCTTGAATGCTTGAAATAAACCTGGGATGGCAGAAAGGCCGTCTAACCCCATATCTGCAAATGCTTGAAGTTGTCGTGATATACAGTATTTATGTTCTTTGGGATTTGGTAAATCAGTTTGGTCTGGGGTGTCCTTGACACACCCAATATTTCTAATAATTTTAAAGATGTTCAAGAGTGACCGAAGATTTAAAGTGGTAGCAAAAGCAGCTAATTGTTTTGCCTTTTCGTCCATTGCTTGTTTTTGAGCTGCAGCAGTAGATGCATTTGCTGAAGGAGGATTTAGTGAAGCTAACAATCCACCTAATTTAGGTAATACACCATCCATAACAGATTTTTTCAGGATAACTTCATTTGCACAAACTTGAACGACATTTTCCTCCATGGCCTTTATACCTTTAGTGCATTCTATACCACACATAGTAGGCATAAAACTGAATGACTTTACAATCAACGCATTAGCTATATCGGCGGGAGGGTTCTGAATGGTTCCTAAATCGTAAGGACTTAGACAACCAGATTTTAAAGTAGCCATTTGAGAATTGATAGCAATGAGACAGGTCATAGACACATTTGAGTTTAAAATAGCGGCCAAATCCTGAGCTAAAGCCAAAGAAGCGAGAACCAAAAAATATCCAAACATTTGAATTTGAACTTGATTTGATTTGCAAAGAAGCGCAATTAGAATAGGAGAGCCCGAGTGGTGTGGCACTAAAAAAGATAATTGAAACGGGTTGGGTCGTCCCGTTTCGTTGGACATGAACAAGTCTATCATGTATGATTGGATGAGTTGATTCGACTTATTGATTTCTAGCATCCTAATCTATCTTATATCAAAAATATACGGATTGGGGCTTGTACCACCTTGCACAAAAAAGGGCAACTTGTGGTCATGCGAGCGAATGAAAAATGACTTAATAATGGTTTATTATTTCTTAATACTCTGCTGCTGCATCTGATTCACTGATCAGCTTAATAAATACTTCCTCTAATGTCGTTTGTCCGATACCCCAATCCAATATCCCATATTCAGTCTTTTTGGACTCAATATCTTTAAATATGTTTCCCAACGCGCCTCGTACTGCTGGGAATTCATACGTCACATTTGTTGCAAAACTGTCAATATTAGTCCATCCTGCTGGCATGATGGATTCTAAATATCTGGATTTTGTTAATCGATTGGTTTTTTACGTTTTTACTCTCCCTGTGTTTTCCTCTAAACTGTTCGCGAAAATTCTAAACCCTCTACCATAGATTTCTTTCAAGCGGGTAGGGTTTGCGATACATCGCAAAGTCCCTTTGGCCATTATACCAATTCTTTGGCATAATGCTTCAGCTTCTTCCATTGAGTGAGTTGTCTATGTTGAATTTCGGTTAAATTACCAATACGATTGTTCGACCCGCCCTGGATTCGTTCACTATATTCCAGATCAAACGCCTGACTTCAGGGTCAAGCCCTGTGGTAGGTTCGTCCAAAAATACCACAGCTGGATTGCCGAGCAATGCGATTGCAATACTTAATCTTCGCTTTTCACCGCCAGATAAACCTTTAGTAAGTCGATGTTCAAACGCTTGTAATGAAACATTCTTTAATGCTGCATTCACAGCCCGTTGTTCATCTGCAGCATTTATTCCTTTCAAACGTGCATAGAAATACAAATGCTCACCAATTGTCAATTCTTCCCATTGTATATCAAACTAAAAAAATAAATGAAACCATATTTACCTGAGGACATATACCGATACATTTATAAACTTCTAATGTATTGGCCTTGATATCATACCCGGATAAGGTAGCATATCCAGACGATGCTTCATAAAGACCAGTCAATATTGAAATCAAAGTGGTCTTTCCTGCTCCATTTGGACCCAAAAGTCCAAAAGTAACACCCTTCTCCACTGCAAATGTAACATCTTTCACTGCTAGTTTTGGCCCAGCACCACCTCGACCAGCATATACTAAACATAAAAAACCATTAACTCCAACCTTTTCTCATATTTTTCATCACAAGTGGATAATCAGTACTATCAAAGTTGTCGGCTATCACTCTTGCACGCTCTTCTTTTACATCTTTATCTTCGAATTGAGTTTCTTTTTCATCAACTTGAATAGCTGTTGCGAGATTGTACTCGGAATTGTTCACTTTACCACTATTCCGGTTTTGCATTCTTTTAATGGACTTGATTGTATCAGTAATTGGGAAATGCCATTGTTTTCGAACTCCAAATTCACTTGGTAAGACCATTTGAAAGTAGTATGCAATCAGGAGATACACAGGAATTTCTATAATCAAGAAAATGAGAATAGTTGTAATTTCGCTGTTGGGTTGTAACGAGGAAAAACTATATGCCTACATATAAACATACTCAGTGGTGTAGTTACCGGCACGTTTGCACTATAAGATGCAACGTTCATTAAACTTAATGCACGGTAAAAAGCTACTGTCAGTTGATGAGTTGGTTATTACCAAAAGGTGGCCAAAGCATATAGTATACAGGAACAACAGTAAACGCGAATAACCTAGAAACGACCAAAGATACAATAACTGAACATAGAACGAGAAGGAAAACAATGACAAGTGCTAATCGACTCTTGTTAAAGAAGGTACTGAAAAAGAATGCCAGTGAGATTTGATTGTTTCCTAAGGTCATCAATACCAAATAAATACCCCAAATAAAAAAGAATAATGCTAAGAAAGCTTGATTAGTTTGAGTAAACAAAGTTAATTTGCCGACACGACCTGAAATCAAAAACACCAGTGCAGAAAAACAATACAGAATCAAGAAGGTAACTAAAAACAAATAAATGATTTATCAAACGTACCATAATGGCTGATATAATACGGAAATTGAGTCATTCCATTCATTTTCATCATCATCTATATGATAAGAAACTAAAAATTACAAATATTCGATTCTCTTTTTCTTGAACTAATACAATTGCAAAAATAGGCAGCAAAAAGGAAACACCAAACGGATATAGAATACCACCAATAAAACTTCCAATAGGAATATTCAATTTCGTATTTGCCAACTGTGGCAAAATACGTAATCCTTGTGTGATTTGAGCATTGGAGAATTTAGAGACGTCACTGTTACGTAAAATGGCATTATCAAGCTGTGTTTGTTGGATGAGCTGTCGTAAACCAGCTTCAGGGAAATTGGATGTATATGTGAGTTGAATAGAATTTCCAATATGGTAAATCCACGAATATTTTTTGTTGGTGTGGTCAATTTTTTTAAAATATATGGCTAAGAATTAGGGTAGGCGGGCAAACCTCCGTGGGGAAGATCATCTAAGATCTTATTGATTTTCAAAAACAGGATACTCGTAGCTGTTAGATTTCTATTTGCTCCTCCTTCTAATACACTTTTGTCTTCATTGGCAATTCTTTTGATTGCATCTCGAATCCCATCTGCAATTAAATCGTCCAATGCATCATCACTGACATTTATCAAATTATACCATGGTACTGGGATAAGGTTTGCACCCTTAATTCCTGTTCCAGATACAGTATCAATGTTTAAAAATAGTTTTGTTGGGATTGTGTTTAGTAGCCCAGTACTAACGTTGGTAGGTACAAAAGCCGGTGTTGCTGGGGACTGGAAAAATGGTATTAGATCTATATTGCTCTGTTTCGGTTTCTCTCCTATTAAGCTTGCTAAATTTGGTTCTCCAGATACTAAATGCCAGGTTCTTTGTTGATAATTTGTAAACACGTTAATAGTTTGACTGGTAACAGATGCATTGTTCAAAGGGTTCGACAACGCACCGACCCATCCTCCAACCGGTTGTGCCAAATAAGCGCTATCACGCCGATATTTTGTTGAAGCCCCTGAACTTTTTTCATATAAGGAGGACAGTGGATAGTCTTCTCCATACCAAAACACACACGGTCTAATGAAAGTAGCAGATGAAGCACCTGGCCGTTGACTACCAGCAAAACTAGCAACTCTTGCATAATTGACGTGTTTAATTTCATCCAATGTAGAACCAAAAATATCTTTACCATTAGTAATGGTGATATTATCATCATTAACTCTCCAGTATGGTATATTAAGTTTGTTCATGCTGTTTTCCTTTGAACAATATAATATTTCTGGAATTAGGAATTTTTGTGATACCTTGAATCGGACTTGACCTAATCAACAGTGAAGAGATCAGACCACCTAGAAAAGCCGATAAAGCAACCATAAGCAACGGGCAGCAACTAAATATGAGAAATTCAAGTGACAATACCAAATACAACAAACATTAGTGAAAGTTTGACGTTTTTGAAAAGAAACGGCTTTACGGGCTAAAGCAGCAGCTTGACGAGACTTTCCCAATGTAAATTTCTCGTTTGACTCCATCATGAACTAATAAGAAGAAAAAACGCGTGATAAGAAAGGTAAATCAACAAACAACAAACGGGACTGTACCGACATGCAAAACAGGTAAAAATCCCCACCCATACTAGTGACTCAAGAATCTTGTGCAAATCTAATTGGACAATCGCTTTGGTAATGTGGCTGAGGTCAAATAGTTTTTTGTTTGGTAATTTTGCTTTGTTTTCCTCATGGTCAAATTAACATCAAGCGACGGACAAGAATTCAATGTAGAAGAAGATATCATCACCCAATCAGCACTGATCAAGAATATGTTGTCTGATTTGGATGTAGGTGATACTTCCATCCCACTTCCAAACGTCACCGGTCATATCCTTACAAAAGGTAACTTGTTTATTGTCTAAATTTAGTCATCGAGTACGCTACTCATCATAAGGGTATTTTATTTCATCTTAATCTTTAGGTGATGCTCCTCCTCCTCAAGAAGAAGAAATGAAAGCAAAATCATCAGATGATATTGATGAATGGGATCGTAACTTTATCACTGTCGACCAAGGAACTTTGTTTGAAATTATTTTAGCTGCCAATTATATGGATATGCAAGGATTGTTAGATCTTGGTTGTAAAACAGTTGCCAATATGATCAAAGGAAAGACTGTAGAGGAAATCAGAAAAGTATGTTTTTTTAAGATTGATAATTAGACTTTCAACATCACCAATGACTTTACTCCAGAAGAAGAAGAACAAATCCGTAAGGAAAATGAATGGTGTGAAGATCGTTAAGTTAATCAAATAAATGATTTATGTCAGTGTTCTTAGTCTATTTCTATATTGAATCTTATTCCATTCTTATAATTCCCTCTTAGTTATAATTCTATTTCTGAAGTCTGTCTGTCCACTTGCGAAGTTTTAATGACTTTGAATTTTTCACTTTCTTTACATGGTTGACGTCGTTCTCACATCCAGCGATTCAAAGGAATATAAAGTGTCTCAAAATGCTATTTCACAATCAAATTTAATCAAAAATATGTTGAATGATTTGGATATTGTCGATGGTACTCCAATCCCTCTCCCAAATGTCACTTCTCAAATATTAGAAATTGTCATTCAAGTAATCTATATAATCTTAAATCATCAGTATCTAAATATGCATGTCGATGATGTACCCCCAACTGAACCTGTTAAAAAGAGTCTGGATGATATCTTACCTGAAGACGCTGAATTGGTTAAAGTTCCTCATAAAGTCTTGTTTGATATCATATTGGCTGCCAATTACTTGGATATTCCCGGATTATTAGATTTAGGTTGTAAAACGGTTGCTAATAATTTAAAAAATAAGACAATCGATGAAGTTCAAACAGTAAGTAAATTTCATTCTAAATTTACATCAGGAATACGAGATTCCTAAAGAACATTGGTTCACAGAGGAGGAACGGGCAAAGATCGATGAAGAAATTCGTTGGGCAAATGGTGGAACTAATGCCAGTACTTGATCAATCTAACAATACATTGAAATGTAAAAACGTAGTTTTTTAGCACCCTTTCTTAATCTTGAGAATGCACTGATTATTAGATCAACAGGTGCTATTCAAACAAGCAAATATTAAATTTATATAACAACTAATTGGTTGGTGAACAGTTTGTATTCGCATTACAGTCTTCAGGTAATCCAAATTTTCATTTGGTGATACAAAATTCTTTTGTTCGTTATTTCGTTATTTGGTAATGGATTATCAAAGCGACCCATCCTTGATTGGTAAAGAATTCAATTAATTCGGTACAGCGTCCCCAAAAAGAACACATTATATCCAAACCCATTATGAGAGCCAAACTCATCTAACCCAGTTTGTAACTGATCAAGTAGATCGAGTTAAATCATTCAAATATGATTCAGAACCATCTTTGAACAACATTAAACACCAATCTCGTCGGAAATCAAAATCAACTTCAAAAATTCAATATGTAGTTGCACCTACGTTAACTGCAAACAAATTTAATTCAACTTTCGCGAAAAGATTATCGGTAATGGATACTCTTATTCATCACAAGATTAAATCAATTGCAAATCAATCATCTAAAACTGGTATTTTTCGAAATGGTAAAATATCAAATCCGTTAAAGATTGGTGGTATTTTTCGGTTAAATTGACATGTAGGTTTGAGTGTAACTATCGATCCTAAAAGTCCAATTCCAGCTCAAGCGAACCTCTCTCAACCTAATTCTCCAGTTCACCTTACCGATTTCGAGTAAGCATTGACTCTTACCAGTAGATATAGTCCAAATCTTGAATGTGCCGCATCATTAAGTAGTTTTAAAAAACAAGACTGTAATTCTATCCATTCGATTAATAGTCCTATTTTTCTGGATGGGAGTCCAAAATATTCATTGGGTCACTTTGATTTTGATAGAGTTTCTAACCCATTTGATCTAGGATCTACAAACCAATGTAGGACCCCCTTTGACTTGGAAATATATGCTAATATGCAAGATGAACAAGATGTCCGTGTGGAAAACAAAGATTCTGGTACCAACATAAAGAATAGTTTTTGTGATCATCAATTCAACACCAGTCAGCCATTCGTGAATAACACATTCCCGAGTATGGATCATTCGATAGTACATCAAAATCATCAAGAATCTTCAATTTATTCTGCCAGCTTATGCAGCGATTTTAGCACCTCAATTGATGAAGTTGATACTCAAGACGATGCACAAATGTTCAATTACCTCTTTCGAGCTCATAAACTTCATTAAGGAAATAAATTGGATTTTTATGTTGATCTTTGGAGGGTCACAAATCTTGTACTATTTTTTGTTTTCCACAATTGTATTGAGATATGCTACCTGAAATCCCTGGAGAATTGATGAGTGATCGATACCTACTAAACGAACTAAAAGAACTGGTTTGTGGTTTACTGGAAGCGGATATCAATCCAAGGAGGTATGTTTCCTTTACCATTTAGATTTAGGTATTTGTAACCTGATTTACTTAGTTCTAGGTGATCAAATTAGTACTTATTAATCCATTAGATTTCCTGGAGCTCAACCAGTTAGTTTTGGTGGATATCACATTGACGAACTAAAGCAAGAAAACTATTTCGTTTCTGAAAAAGCTGATGGGATCAGATGTTTGCTATTCACTAGAACATTAAAGGATCTAACAGTTGAATCCTATCTAGTATTATACTTGGAAATTATTTTATTCATTAGATTGATCGAAAAAATAATTATTACAAGCATAGATTTGGTTTACCAATGCCTAAACTGAAGACTTCACATCGACATACAATTGTTGATGGAGAGTTGGTTATAGAGCAAAAAACTGGACGAGTAAGTTTATGAATCGAATAATTCGTAGGATCCTGAACTTTATTTTTTACTTTTCGTAACTAGATCGTATTGTTAACGTACAGGATGCATTAGTAGTGGATGAAAAAAATCTTACAAGAAGACCTTACACATCACGATTAGGTGTAACTTCAGCATCATGTTTATATTTTCCTAGTATTTGAGACAACATGTCATTCAACCATACCAAGAATCATGTGCCAAAAATCCTAAATATAGAAAATTGTTTCCATTCACCTTCCGACAGAAACGACTTGAAGTTTGGTATTGTATTACTTATTTTTAGTTATCATACCAATTACCGATTGTGTTCCGACATATGCAATCGTATCAACACGAAACGGACGGAGTTATTTTTACATCAGCTGTTGCACCCTATACTTTTGGAACTTGTGATAAAATGTATCTATAGAATTTTGTTCATGATAGGCTTAAATGGAAACCAGCAGAAGAAAACACAGTGGATTTTAAAATATTAAAAGTACAAGTGAATGGAGAATTTGAACGTCATTTGGGAATATTGATCCAAAATGAAGAATATGAAGATTTTGGAAAGTTAACCTTGGATTCTGCAACAGAAGAGAAGTATACCAATCAATCTTTAATGAATTAGATGGAAAAATGATAATTATTATGATCGAATTATTGAATGTCGTTTTGACTTTAATTGGCCCAATCATTGGAAATTTTCAAGGTTTAGGGATGATAAACTTACCGCTAACCATATATCCGTTTACAAAAAAATCAAGGAAAGTATAAATGACAATGTGACTAAAGAAATGGTATTTATGATATTGATCATTTATTTTGAATAGTTAATTGAAGCAGCTCCCTCGATCTATGAAAATTGGAGATTACGAGAACCAAATACTCCAGCTCCACGTACTTGAAATAAATCAATCATGCTAATATCTTGTTACTTTAATTTCTATATCACTATGTCAATGATTCAATATGCCAATTCAGTAACACTTTACATAACCATGGTTTAAGAGATTGGAAATGAGTACTTTATTCTGACAGACTGTTTTACTTTTTGAATCTTATCAACTACCATCCCTGTCAACTCTTTGGTATTTGAAACATGAGTTCCACCACATTCTCCTGGAGAAAAGGTACCAAACTGAATCGTCCTTCTTGCACCAGAAACATCGATGGTTACTGGTATTTCAGTCCGGATAAGAACGTCGATCTGATGTTGAAGTTTTTGCACAACGTCCATACGATCAGCGGCAGGAATTTCACCCACATAATCTACATATGACGAACTTGGAAAATGACAACCTTTTGAAGGTACTAAATCAGGTCTGATGCAAGATAATGCCACGTCCAATAGATGTCCAGCACTGTGTAATCTTGAATGTAATGATCTCAAGACCGGATCAATATTTAATTCTACCATTTGACCAACAGCGAATGTAGTTGAGAGTATATCTGACAATTGATGATCATCTACACCTTCAAACACTCCCAAATGCTCTACGGTATCCAATTCATAATTGTTTTGTAATGATAATATTTTAAAAGTGATATTATTTGAAGATATTGTTCCTGAATCTGAAGGTTGACCACCACCTTGAGGATGAAAGATAGTTTTGTTTAGGATTAGTTTGTAAGTTTGATTATCAACGGGAACAATATCAGTGATTGAAGCTGTAGATTTATATTTGTATGTATCCAAAAAGTATTCCCTTGTCATTGAATTTCAAAAGAAAAAGTTTTTTAATGAACAAGAGCAAGTCCAAAACCAATTCAACGTTGGATGAATTCCATGCTCCACTTCCTAATGAATTGACAAAATCAAAGCTAAATCATGAACAAGTATGGACTTTATACTGTACTAATAACTCAGTCACATACCTTTACTTCCGACTTTGTAAAGGGGACTTTACTGCAAAAAAACCAAAATCCTAATCTACAATTTGATACTAAAGTTAAAGATAAAATATTACAATTAGATGACCGAGTAACAAATTTTGCAACGTTAAAGTCAAAACGAATTCAACAACAAAAGAAGAATAATAGAAAACTACTGTATCGTAAGCAGCGGAGAGAATTGGGTTTATATGATATTCCTAAAGAATCTCAAAAGTACCATCAGTTAAATGTTAACGTTAGATGGGATTTGTTCGTTCCATTACATCAATTATGGTTGGGTTACATGGATAATCTGTTGAAGGATGTAACTAATTTACAAAATATATTTGCAAAATTAGTCAAGGCAGATTTCCATGGTGCAATTGTAACAGGTATGTGATAGTTTTCTAATGAACTCTTCAGTAACAAGATCGAAATGTCCCTCTAATATTGGCATCTATGGCATCATTGTGAAAGATGTATCTTGATTATCGTTAATATTTAACACCTAGACCGAGAATATGCTTTACCTCATCACAAAAGGAGATGAAATGAAAGGTTTTTATATCATTATTCATTTATATACCAGTGATACCCAAACAAAACAATGTTTTTTCGATTGCCATACGTGATAAACTATTTACTTTATATGGAAATCAATTCTGCCATCGACCAGCTGACCGAGCAAGTAAAAAGTTCAAGACCAAACAAACCGTTGATCTTTAATTATTATATTCAATATGTTGCTAACCATTGTTGAATCTCTTTACCAATTTTTTTTCTGAATAAGTCAAAATGCTATTTATAGACCCAAAGCTTAATAAAATTGATACGTGGATTCATCTCTACTTCAAGTCTATATTGTCCTTTAATGTGGTTTGATAAATGAAATATCTGAAGGAGACTAAATTTTTTTTTCACTTTATACGATGGACATTCGTAGACCAGCAAAGAGATTAATTCGAAAACTACAAGACGCAGGACTATCGAAAAGACTTCTCCCAGAGCCAGTAAGAATTGCAGTGTTGTTGATTGTAGAATTTAGCTTCTAAATTTGTCAATGGAATGGGTGTCTATGTTCCAGCTGTATGTAGATTAGTCATAAACTACAATGTGTAAGTGAATATTATATATCGCTGATAATAGCCCTCGTCCGGGTGCAGGTGGAGATTCAGAAGGAATGGTAGAATTCATCCAAACACGATTGAAGTTACTCGCCAAGAAAAGACCTTACGCTGAAATCATTGTTGCTCAACGCTCAGGAAAACCAGAAGTAGTTGCCTATTACAATAATGGATCTTTTGAGTCTGTTGAGACTCCAAAATGGAAAATTCAAGATATTGAGATATTGGTCAATCGATTATGTGATTCTCGTGGTCCTGCTCACAATGCTAGACAATACCCTTCACCTGTAAAGAGAGGTACGGGAAGTAGAATCGCAGATGCAGCCCCTAACTGGAATCCATTTGAAGCAGAGACTATTTTCAAACCTTGATTTCTATCTATATAATAAAAGTAACATATTCAATATAAAGATATATTTAATATAGTCATATTGTCCATTTTGCCTTATATTTAATCTCGATATGTCTCAATGAATTTTTCATGGAATACTTTGATGCTTTTGATAAAATCTTCCATTTGGTTTTCTGGCGGCAAGAATGTAGATCTAAAATGCCAGCTCTTTGGTTTTTGACCGAAACCACTTCCAGGTACGCAACACACCCCTGTAGCATTCAATAGTTCCATACAGTAAAATGCATCGGGTGCCATATTTTTGGATTTTGCAGCTTGGATTGCGGTATTAGACAATGTGATTTGCGGAAACAGGTACATTGCACCTTGTGCAGCATTGCACGTAACTCCTTCGAGCATGTTAAAGGCAGCAGCTAATTTGACGGCTCGACGCTTCAATGAGTCTAAACAATAAATACTATCATTAGCATACCATAAATATCGTGCTGCTCTTTTGCATAAAGATTGTATGACGGATCACCTTTTTTAGGTGGGTTAATCATCAACTCCACCATAACTTGTCCTTGAACTGGAGGACAGAGTGACACAGAGGCAATTTTATAGAACAGCTCCTTCACCTGTGGATCGATATTCACACATTCAAAGTAGCCTCCGCGTCGCCCACATTCACCAATCATACCCTTAGATATAGAGTGGAAAGAAATTAGCTCGGTTGTATCATACTTGGGGCCCATCCTAAATTTAATATTTAATTTGCCTTACGTTTTAAGAACTTGTTTAAAGGAATGAAAAGGTAATTCGTGTGTATAGGCGTTTGCTTGGTAGACTTCATCAGCTAATAGAACCAAGTTTTCTTCATGACAGAACTCAATGATAGTTTTCATTGTATCAAATGATAAGCATTGACCGGTAGGATTTCCAGGATTAATGACACATAGAGCTCTAACATCCACGTCAGGATTAGATTTTTTCCTAACGTCAGTTCAAAGCCATTCGTTACATCTCATGGATAGCTCTCTTCAATTCTTCTTTAGACATTGACCAATCTTCGGATTCATCTAGATAGTAAGGTACTGGTAATCCATTAAATAAAGATATGGATGCTGTATAAAGTGGATATTGAGGAATTGGAATCATGATCCCCACATTTGGATTTGCAATTATAGTCTGCAGAACAGTTTGAACACCAGGACTAGCACCAGAGGTCAAGAAAATAGATTCTGGATCAGCAGGATATCCATCTCGTTTAGAGATAAATTCGGCCACTCTTTGACGGATCAATGGGATACCTTTAGAATAAATCTATCAGCAATGATTACCTTGTGAGTGTGAATAAGCACCAACACTTCCTCCAGCAGCTTCAATCAATTCCTTTGCGCGTGCAATTACATCTGAAGGATAGATTTTACTGGTGTACTCAATATTAGCATCATTGAATAAATCGGGATACTCCACAAGTGATGCCACCTTTTAATTAGCTTAAGAATTATAAAAACCTGTCTATAAAAAGTAATTGGTTGTTGGCCAAGTTGTTGTGGGTTACCAATATTACAGTTTACGATGTTTTTAAAAGGTAAAGTATCAGATTTAGTTTTTAGTTGCTAATTGGACATTAATAGTGTAAAAATTTACATTTGATAATTGTTCAGCGCGAATTGCTAGTGCACCACGGACAGCATATTCGAATTCTACAACTCTTTGATTGACTGATTTCACATTCAATATCCCCATCCATCTTCTTTGAAATAATAAATTCGGTCTACGAATCATCTTCATTTATTTGAAAAACCAACAAAGAAAATCAAAACCCACAAAATTGCATGTGGCGTATTAATGACGATGTTAATCAAATTGTTTGTATTAAAGTCATTAGGGATATTAGTCATTCTATAGTCAATTAGGAAGGATTCTATTACCTGAAATAGAACACGAATCTATTGTATTTAGGAGTACTATGGTTTCGATAAGACTATCAAACAACTTTCATATGAATCAATTCATGAAGAAACTATGACCTATGTATTTATTCGGTTCTTATAACAGGCAATAAAATCATTGTTGATGTTGACGCGACATTTCTAACCCCGTTGAATGGACAAACGACATCCGTCAATTAGACACGAGGACTCATCCAAAGAATCCAAAGGGAGTTTAGGTAGCTTTAATGGTGCATCTTCAATGAAGAAACAAGATGAGCTGTCAAAACGAAATTCAAACAGTGGAATTCGTTGGAAATTGGAACATAATAGCCCAGTAAATACGCCAGAAACGGAAATTAATACGTGAGAGATAAATATTGACTCTTAGGGTGCCTAGTTCTAAACTAGTTGATGATGCAACAACAAAAGTATCTGATACCACTAGAAACATCAAGTATGGAAAGCTTCCAAAGTTAGACGGACCGCTTAAACCTGAAGATCCTTACTTATTGGCTAGTAAGAAGCCCGAAATTGAATATAGTATATCAGCTAACTGAATAATTGTTTAGTAACGAACACACTCTCAACCAAAACAACTGATAGTCCCAAAAATTTGGCAAGTCCAGCTGTATCGGTCAAAAGTAACAGAAGCAGTAAATTAGGAATAATCAGAGAGCCACCTCTATATGAAGAAGTACCTTTACCCATCGAGAAAGCACCAACAGTAAAACGACGGACTTCTGTATCTGTGAATGGTTTAAATGAATCAGGATTACCTCTTAACTCACCAATACAGTTTAAACACATTCCACGCAACAAGCAACGGGCACAATCCCTCACAATGAAAGAAGCACTGATGATTTCACTTAAACGAAATCCAGACAGCAAAACTGGGGATTCAGCTGCAAAACTTAATTCTAATGCTACCATAAAGACGTTGAACACCAATAACTCAACTCATCAGCAAAAACCAGACAATAGTAGCAGTGTTGAAAGTAAATCGAAATTACCAAGGCAAAGAGCACCATCACTGACAATACAAGATGTAGATAATCGGGAGATTTACTCCGAACCAGCCCCACAAGAGCCCATTGTTGAAGAGAAAAATATTGAAAAGGCCGGTGATAAATACTCTTCAACCGATCTATTGAGCTACTCATCGGGCAATCTATTGATGAAAATAGACAACATAGATTATTCTAAACACCCTAATCTATCGAATCCCGAACAAAAGCCTTCTTTGAAGTCTATTCAACAAACGACCCCTCTTTCATCAAATCACAGCCCTGTGAATTCTAAGAATTCATCATTTTGTGAAGATGAAGATGAATGGTTTGAAGGAGTTGAAGAAGTCAAACAATTTAGAAAAAATACTGTAAAATCAATGGCGTCTAATATGACTACTGATACACTAACATCTAAAACAAGAATGGCTAAATCTTATGTGCAAAACATCTACCACTCATTTATTAGCTACAAAACAGAATCAGTTATAATGCTACTCTTGCTTCTACCTTTTTTTGTAGTGCTTTTTGGTGTCTTTGAATTCCCTAGATTGGTTTTCCCTAATTACAATTACGCTTTGACTTACAAAATAATAATTGTGTTAATTGGTTTGCTTGGAGTGAAGAGCATAAAAATCATTAATCGGCGACACTCAGATATAAACGTAATGAGAAAAGTCTTGAATGGTGATGCAAACATCAAGTTCCTGTATAATGCTGTTACTCGGGGTACACAAGATAAGATTCTTTCTCTTTCTAGTAATCTAAAGCTGTTTAACATTATAGCCGCGATCTTCTATGGTTGCTTAATTGCCACTGAATTAACATTGGAGACTATTCCATCCGAAACCCCATACTCTGCTGGCATGGCAACACACTTAGCATACGATCTATCAGCGGTAAACATAACTTCTTCTCCGCAGGAAAGATTCTTTAATGCCATTGGAGCCCAATATACATGTCAGTCTTGTCAATCTATTAAAAACTCAAATTCTTACTTGGTGCCCATATCATTGTTTTTGAAAACTGCACCTGCTCCAAATATGGAAGTTATAATGAATGCTCCAATGGATATAATATCTCTACAAGTCACTTGTTACAAACAAAACAGTCCAGGACAACTCACATCTGACTTTCGTTTTCACCTAAACAGTATCAGTAACGGACAAAACTCCTCCGCAGTTGACTTTAGAATATCGAAACGAACGGATGCTGGAATCCTTACTCGTCGTTGCAGTTTAATTGCTCGTGATTATAGAGGATCTGTGAAGATTAGGTATCATACATCCAAATTGGGGAGAGTAACTACTATGGGAGTTACAAGTATTGGCCCTAGTAATCCTGCAACATGCAAAATTGATGCTGGATACTGCTTAAATACCCCGCTACGTCCCAACCTGTCATTTACCTTACTAAGCAATGTATTTGCTATTGGAGACTCGAATCTACAGAAAGGATTTACCGAGCGCTTTCAGTTAATGCCTGATCCATCAGTCACAATCAGTGATGATATTTTTAGCAAGCTTATAGCATTAAATATGGTAGTCGCCTTGAAATCTTCGGTTGGATCATTTATTGGTGAAACAATCCCAGTCGATCTTTTGACCGATGAAATATCGGTACAGTTTAACATGAACAATGTTCTTTTTATTTTAACACTTGTAACTGCTTCAATATGTATAGTTTTGGCAGTAGGTCTTATCCTGATTAATGTGCTCACTCTAAATCAACCGAACAGATTATTGAGAAGACTGTCGCTCAGTATGAAACCTGGTGCTCAATATATGGCAGATATATCGAAATTGGTCTATACGAATTATGTCAAAAATGATGAATCAAATTGGGACGCAGATAATATCAGATTTGGTGAATCAAGACAGACGGTGAAGGATGATGTTGGAGTATTGAGATTTGGTAAACGGGAAGACTTGGTGAAATATCGAGACACAAAAGCATACTATTCTCTTAAAAAATAGATCAAAATAATTTTAAATGCAATTGTTAAACTATTTGTTCTTTTAAAGACTATGTGCATTCTTTTCTTGACGTCGTTTACCTTGTAATTAAGTCTATAGCGGATTTACCTTCAATAAACGCAATACTTTCAGCGTAACTCTGTGGTAACACTTTAAATTCAACAGGACTAAAAAAAGTGAAATAGAATTCATTTGTGGTTTCGGTTTCTCCAGTTTTATGATTCAACACATTCGCCACTACCGATATTTGAAAAGTAGTTCCTTTGTTTGGTTCATAAGTGGAATAGATCACTTGAGCTTTCATTGAAAGAATTGACCCTATCGAAACAGGTTTCTTAAAGCTGATATCATCAATTGCTAGAAATCTAATTTTGGATTTACTAACTAGTAGTGCCACTGCAGAAGCTAATTCATATGCATTTCTCATAAGAAATCCACCTATCACATTAGTTAGTATTGAATATGTGATGTACCAAAGATTTTATTGTACATATTTCGGTCTTGTGGTGTTGTTAAGATCAATGTCTTTTGAACAGTATCTTTGATCCATATGGTATTTTCTGGCATTGGCTCTAAATGATCTGAATACTTTTTAGCTTCTAAATGCAGTCCATGTACTATATACATTTCTTCCACGTTTGGCGGTGATTTTGCTCGTTCAGATAGTGTCTTCTTTCTTGACTTGTTTACTTTCGAATCAATTAGGCAAAATTATTTACCTGCTCCTTTGTCATATAAACTGTAGTCTTCCTCAGTTTCCAGTCTCAATGGTGCTATTTTCATTGGAGTGACTGTGGTTTTATCAATCGCGACCTTTGATCAATGATAAGCCCTTACCATAATAAATTTTGCGCGAAGAATTACTTCTCCATCTGTTTTCTTTAGCGATGCATCGTATCCAAAGCTTTCTTGACCTGGTTTCGGTGCAGGTTCTGTTAAACATTCCATTGTTAGGGTCACTTCCATAGATGATGTACCCACATATGTAGTAAACCCACTGAGTTTGATATCTCGGTCAACTGGAAGTGGTTGAATCAAGTCAATCCTGTCTAAAGTTGCCGTTACCACCTGCAATATGTGTTTATTTTCCTCTGTGGTTGAATGTGCAAATGCAACTATAGCAGCCAATACATCCATATCTTCCAATATTTTACCCATTCTAAAGTTTAGTTGAAAGGGTAGTTACCTTATCCCAGTACCAGTCATATTTTTATAGTCCTCCAAGGTGGACTGATCACTTCCAAATCGAAGGAAATCTTCCACATAAGAGTCTCTTGGTCGACGAGTCGAAGGATCAAATGAGGCAGGGGTAGTATGCATCTTTAAGAAGTTGGCAACTTTGTTTTCGATTGGGATTCGTTTAGAAACGAAAGGCATGTACTTTGAAAGGACAACTATGGGCCAATCAAATCAACTGTGAATACCTTTACTGACGAATCTTACATGGACCCTAGCAGTGGAATTTTCCAAAGATTTCCAAATGACACGTTTTAGGCCAAACATAATCAGGAAAGTCAGTCGCGTAAAAAACCTTAGAAATACACTGGAAGTGAATGCACAGCCAAACATGAATATCCCCAGTTGCATGACTGTTTACTGTCTAAAGACACCTGTTCCATGGTTTCAGGCGTAGTTTCACCGACGTTGCCACCTACGGCTTTGGTTCTGCAAGCATTCCAAACTCACACTTTTAAAAAATGTCAGCCAATGGATTGAATCCTAGAAAAGACCATTTGTCGGCTGATGATTTTGACCAGCAGATGAAATTATCTCAAACTACTAGAATTAAACTGTCGAATTTTAACGAAGAAAAACTAAATGCTCATGTTAATTTAGAATCTCCAGAAATTCAGTCAGTCATTAACCAACTGGAGTATGTCAACCCTCAAGGTGACCCATATCAAAATCAAATGCAATATAGACAAGAAATGGATAGGAGGTATATGCAACAAGAAGACCGACGATATGTTCAACAGGATGAGCAAAGATACAATAAACAAGAAGAACAGAAATATATTCAACAGGAAATGGAAAGGCAATATGCAGCTCAGCAGAGAAATAATAATCCAAACATGAATCAACAGTCCCGTAGAGATTCTATTGATTCTCTTTTGGATGATACTCCGGGCCCTAAAAAGAGCGACACCCAAATGCTTGCTGAATTCTTAAGAACAACAGGGCCTCAGCAACCATCTCCTCCGCCTGTAAAGAAAGGGTTCTTTGGATGGGTCAAGAAAGAGCGAAAGGAAAAGGACAAGGTAAATGGTCTCCTATTCTAACATACGTAGAAAGAGCCATCTGAAAAACTGGCCACTAGAAAACCAACTACGTTTCAACCTCCGCAAAATGTGTTGCAGAATTCTCCAAGTTCCCGAAGGCAGAGTTCTCTTCCTAGTCAAAGACAACCAATTGATATTGCTTCTCAAATGCCTGCACCTATGGATGCTCCTCAGCAAAACCAACCAGACCAAAGTCAAGCTCCTTACCTCCCTTTTGAAGAAGACACAGAATCATTTGAAATGGACTTTATGACTGACAAAGAATTGATGCAAAATACTGACTTCAATGCTGGTTTTATTGAAATCGAAAGTAATTATGTAAAACAACCATCAAAAGTCAATAAGGGTGTATCCTTTTCTGATGTGGTTGAAGATATGGAAGAACGATATTACGAGGAGCAACAAATGGCAAATCAAACCGGTCCACAAAATCCACCAGTTCCTGTTACAATGCAAAATCCTCCAATGATGCCAAACCCAGCATTTATGGACCCAATGCGAAAACCTATGATAAACTCCAGAGGTTCATCGTTGAAAAACCTTGCTGTAGACCAGCCTCAAGAACCGATTCGTAATCCTGTGATGGGTTTAAATAAAAGTGGATCTATGGAAGATATTCAGAGAGTAAATTCATTTGAAAAGCAACCGCCATTGAACTTGGTACCTATGGTTCTGCCCCCACAAAAAACAGCAAGACAAAACCCACCAAATGCGACACCAATCTTTAACCCACGCGAGTCCTCTAGTCCAGCAAATTCTCCTGCGTTTAATCAACCAATGATGACTTCGATGCCTCCATTGCCGAAGACAACTGGACCAATGCCAAATATAGTGACTGAACCAGTTAGAACAATTTCGACTGGGACAGCCTCATCTGAAGGTGAAAGCTCATTCTCTCAAGAAGTTTTCAATAACATACGACTTTCATCCCCAGAAATTCCTCCTTCACCAGAGTCCTTTGATAAATCAAGGAAAAAAGTTCGTCATGTACAACAACAAACTAAAAATATACAATTACGGGACATGATTGTTCAAACTGATTTAGTGGTCGAAGACAAATCAGAAGAAAATGCCCAATTGCTTGCAAGAATCGCAGCTCTGGAAGCTGAAGTAAGCACTTTGAAAGAAGAAAATGGTATGATGTCTGAAACTATGCAAGAACAAAAGAGGGGTTTTGATAAACTTTCTGCACAAGCTTACAAGAAGATTAAAGAATTGTTGACTGATAGAAATATAATGTCAATTGAGATCAAGAGTTTGCACGCACAGGTAAAATGGAATTGTGTATACTAATTGTCTAGATGGATCAAATGGAATTGCAATATCAAGAATGGACAGAAAACATGGAGCCTTAATAATAAAGATTTATCTATTAAATATGTTATGCCTTTTCTAACTTTGATTCTGGTTTTTCCTTTACTTCACTTTCTAGGAGTTGTTCAACATTGTAACGTTTTAATTTTTGGTAATCAGATACAATAGATATCCCACATACATTATTTAGAATTTCCACGATGATACAAACAGATGGAGTAGATAAATTAACTACATGATGAACAGGGACCAAACTAGCAATATTTGTGATTAATTCATCACGAATAATTTTTGAATTATTTCTAAAATAATAAATCATGTATATAAAATACCTAATTTTAGGGACCACTGAATAAGTGATTGAAGATTTACTTTCAAAATAATCTTTCAATAAAATTTCTGCCATCAATTTGATTTCTCGCATAGTAGCAAAACAAGTATTATTTAAAGGCTAATTAAAAGAAAATCAATGAATTCAAGAAATCATACAATTAATCTAGAACAAAATCTTGTTTTTTTAACTTTGAGTTTAAAAAATTGAGATAATAATTTATGAATGAAATCAGATGGATTTAAAGAAGGATGTACCTAAAATAAATTATAAATTTTGAATGAATCAAATACTCTAATAAAGACCGTACAATCAATTCCAGTTTGAATATGAGAAAATAACTTTTTATCTCGTTTCTTTAACATTAATAATTCATTTTCTAATTCATCTTCAATGTTTGAAAATTTTGAATGATTTTGATTGAAATCTTGAAATTCTTCAAGCTGTTCAGAAAATTCTTCAAAAACTTTAAGAATTTCTGATTGAGCTGCAATTTCTTTTCCTCGATGACAAGTTACTAAGATTCCTTTGGTTCCTGATTCAAGTGTAAATCCTCCTTTGGTTTCAAACCCACTCTTTTTATATGATTTTCGTCCTTCTTTGGGCATACAATTCAAAAAACTTTTTTTAAAGAAAATGATTTTGAGTATATTAAAGTTGTTGATGAGTTAGATAAAATTCTTAATGGATTTCCAAGTGTCCTTTAATGGCACTTCCAACATTTACAGTATCAATCAAGAATGTATCATGACCATACTTGGCATCTAATTCATAATAGGTAACATTCTTATTCCCTGATTTACGTAAACAATCAGCAATCTCTTTTTGTTGCCATATAGGAAATAATAAATCTGATTGGACACCAAGTACTAAAGTGGGCATTTGAATAGGTGATAATCCTTGGATGAGTCGACGCTCTGCTTCATTTGGATCCATATTTGGTTCTTCTACCGTAGGTTTCACTCCAATCTGTGGAATAGGATGGCTCATATCAAACAAATCCATTGCTTTCGATTAGAAAAATGTTCCATTACCTTTTGATACATAGAGCAGTGAGTTTGGATCATAGGTCAAGCAAAACTTTTCTCCTTGATGATCAATGTAGGTTTCAATCAAAAAATCAGGACATAATGCTGGTTTATCTTCTGGTTTTGCTCTAGTTCTTCCAAATCGCTCTTCCCATTCTGGTCCAGATCTGTATGTAATGGTTGCAATTTGTCTAGCTAACTATGAAATGTAAGTTATAAAATTCTTACCTTCATACCACTATGTGGCAATACACCTTTATAGTAAAATCCTTTATTCCAGTTTGGATCCGCCATCAAAACTAGATATTACTTTATATGATATTATACCTTGTCGTTGAGCAAAACGTAATGCGATGGAATAAGGATGGGACCTAGCAGCCGCAGAGATTGTGATCAATTTTCCTACTCGTTCAGGAAACATGGCAGCAGCTGCAATACTCTGCATTCCTCCCATTGAACTTCCAACACTAGCATGTAATTTTTGAATTCCCATTTGATCCAGCATTTGAAATTGTGCACGTACCATATCAAAGATTGTCTACAGTAAGCATTGATTCATAACTTACCACAATTGGAAACCTTGTTGCATAACGTTCACCATCAATTGGTGAAACAGATGAAGGACCACTGGATCCATAACAACCACCAATTACGTTTGTGCAAATGACATGAAATTTATCCGTATCAATTGCTAAACCAGGACCAATGAATTTTTCCCACCAACCTGGTTCCATATTATTTGGTTGAGATTTAGCATGACTTGATCCAGACAATCCCGTATGTAATAAAATGACATTATCCTTTTTATCATTTAATTCCCCCCAACTTTCATAAGCAATTTTAACTTGTGGTATTGAATCACCTAAAATGAATTCAAATGGTTTTTGAAGAATAGTTTCTGAATAACCAGATACGATATTTTCATAATTAGGTTCAGGACCATCTTCCAATGCTTTTTGACGAGAATCATGTTTTGCTAGACAAGGGAATTCGACTTGATTAGATAGTCTAGCAAATTGACCATTAATCTTTTTAGAAAAGATATTTTTTGTAATTGAACGAATCATGAATTATTTTAGTTCAAGTTTGTATTGAATTTTATAATTTTTCCAGATGGACAAAAATAGACCAAATGTCGTGATATGGTGTGATGGTGTCTAATCAAATGGATCAATTCAATCACCTCACTAATTAGTTGATTTTTATAATTAGTTTGGCATTTTATTTTATATTCAGGAAAATTATAAAAGGAATTACACCTTCTTGTGGAATCGTGTTGTTCCTCTCATTTGTAAATTCTTGATATCTACTATACTAATCCTACCAACTATTGTTAATATATTACATTTACCTTCACAGATACTCTGTAATTGCGTTTGTGTAAGCGATTTAAGACAAACATTCATCCATCTTTTACCAACATATTCAATCAATTGTTGTTGTGTAGCATACAAAATACCATACAAATTATGACTTTCAGTTTGAACGTGTAAGTCCAACATTATTGAAACCCCATTTAATAAAGATACACAGTTGGATTCATTGATGGTTTCAAAAAATTCAACAAGTAATTCTTCATCTTGCCAAGTACCTTTCGTTAAAAACCGAACGAAAGTATGGTCTGATTGTACAACCTTAGAAAGGTTATTGATCAAATGATTCAAACAAGTTTCCTTGATCACAGACACTTCAGGTTCCACTTCAGTAAATCGTACATGTCGTAATGATTTTTTAAAGATAAAATACTTTTGAAATTCCATGAATGCATTTTCTATTCCAATTCCTTTCACTATCCGATGAATAATTACTTTCCTAATGGAGGAACTACAAGTAGACCAAGAATTTCCAAATGCTATATGCCAATGATTATCAATGATTTTTAAAGATACAGACGCGATATTACCATTCAACTTATAGAAATATTGATAAACTTTTAGTAGATGATCTAAGTGTGGACATTGTTTTGTGCAAGTATTTGAATGATCAAGGTAATCAATTATAAGTACCTCTATTTGACTGTATAGCGTACTATAACACAGGTAATCTGCCAATTTAAATAACTTTGATATTCGTTTCAAGTTGTTGGAAATGAACAAATTGTGTATTGGTTGACTGTTTTTGGAAAGAGGATTTGACCTGACCCTCTGTCTATCATCTGATGGATCTACTGAGATTACCCTTGCCGATTTTTTGTTTCCACGCTTCCCTCTGTATTGTTTCAAATCGTTTGGAGTAGAACTACGTTTACTGGTTATATTTGTTGCTTCAACTAGATCTTCCAGAGATTTCTGAGGTTTATCACTAGATTCTGTGATCCAAAGTGACTCTAGTTGTCCAGTATAAAGGAACCTAATAAGGAGATCAATTTCATCTCTATCAAAGTGTTCATTCACAACTACTATACTAGATGATGAATCTTGAAAATTCGAGTTGAATAGTACTCTAAAGAACTCTATTCTAGATAACAAGATCCGATGTACTTTTACAGATAAAACTTGACCAAATCTTAATTCACAATCCAATAATCTCTTTGAATTTAAAAATGACAATAATCCATGAGAAGAATCATTAAAATCAAGTAATTGATCAAGATTGAGTTTGATATTTGATAAAGAATCATTTGAATGAATGATTTCCAGAATTGAATTGATTGTGATATTTTTATAAACCAAATCGTTTACTTTTAGAGTTGAATTTGATAAATCATCCGTATCTGATATTGAAAATAGGTTACGAATAGCAGGAAATCCATAAAACAATACTAGCAAGTTACCTTAACACGAAATACCTTTATTTGATTGTAGTGTTTGAGTGTTTGATATTAAATTTAAATCATAAACTAGATTGATCATTTGAATGAATAGTTAATTAGTATCGTTTTTAGGTAAGTTTGAAACTTTGTAAAAGATGACACGATCGAGTCATTTAGTTCGAGTCAAGATACTTTTTTATTATACGATAGTTTTACTAGTATCAGAAAGACTTTGTTTTTTTTTGTTTGAAATTGTTTTCGTGAATTTGGAAATGAAAACAATCATGGAATCATTTGAAAAAGTTTCAAAGAAACAAAAATTATTAGCTTTAGAAACTGATGAAAGTTTAGATAAAATCATTTCAAAATTATCGAAATTTAACCAAAATAATTCAGATTTAAATCAATTGTTACAAGAAACTAAATCTTTGGCTACAAAACTTACTGATAATGGTAAAGATTTTTATACTGTTCTCGGTAAACATTCAAAAGTATTGGAAAAACGTTTTAAAACTGATCTGGATAATATTTGGGGTATTTACTATGATTGATTCTTATTGATTAGATCCAAAAGCATTGGTTGGAAAAGATCATGCAATGTATTCCATTTTAATCCATCATTTTGTTCGTGAAGGTCGATTTGATTTAGCTAAATTATTCGCCAAAGAAGCTGGTATAGAATTCGAAAATAATTTACATAATCAATTTGAAGGAATGTATCATATTCAAGTAATGAATTCTAAAGTTAATGATAGGAAGCATTACGTGTAGAAAATCCTGGACCTGCAATTGAATGGGCAACAACAAATCGAAAGAAATTACAACAAGTTGGGTCAACTTTTGAATTCAAGTTACATCAGTTACAATATTTATCACATATTAAACGTGGTGATATTAAAGCAGGTTTGAATTATGCAAAATCTCATTTTGGATATTTTGCTGATAAACATATCAAAGGTAATTTAAAACTCTTTAATGTTTGTAGAAATTCAAAGATTGATGTGTTGTATTTTATTTTCTAAACGACTTGAAAATAGTCCATACGCTGCATTTGCAGGCCAAGGGTTATGGATGGATATTCAAGTTCAATTTTCCAGAGATTTTTGTCATATATTAGGTCAATCTTGTGAATCTCCATTATTTACATGTGTGACTGTGGGTTCATCAGCATTACCAATGATCATGAAAATATCATCGTTAATGAAAGATAAAGCACTTGAATGGTCACAAACTGGAGAATTACCAGTGACGATACCATTACTAGATTCTCAACGATATCATTCCATTTTTGTTTGCCCTGTAACAAAGGAACAAGGTACTGAATTAAATCCACCAATGATGATGGCTTGTGGACATGTTATCTCAGGTGAAAGTTTATTACGACTCAGTAAGGGAAATATCAATTCAAGATTCAAATGTCCATATTGTCCAATTGATTCTACTGCTGCACAAGCTGTTCGAGTTTATTTTTAAAGCAGATAGTTATAGTAATACAACTTTTCGTTTACAAAATTAAAAATTGATCTTTATTCGACTGATACGTTACCCACAATACAAGCAATAGGAGATTTATCAGCATTGATTACTAGAATAAGTTAAAAATTTAGTTATTACATTCCATTCTAACGTGATAGTCACCAGCAGGAGCTTCCTTTGGAATTGCAAATTTATGAGTAATGGAATGGTCACCAATAGCTACAGGACATGGTAATTGATCTTGATCAGAAATTGAACAGAAATCAGTTACAATACTGTAAATTGAAGTACCATGATTTGTAATCATGATGAGAAATTCTGCACCATCTACAATAGGTGTTGTGAGTGTACCTTTAACAGTAACTGTTAAATCTCTTCCGGATATAATTGGATTTGGTTCAGTGATAAATGGTCCAAGTGTGAAACCATCATTTAGATCTGTACATGGCATGAAATCATTCGCAATCACTAACGTTGAAAGGAACAAGAATAAAAAATTCATCTTGGTTTGACGTAATGATAGTGGTTCCTTTATATACCCGTGATGAAACCTAATCATTCATTTTATTGAATTCCTACCCTGTTTGTACAACAGGGTTTTCAAATGGATAATATTCCAACACATGCCATACGATATACCAAAATAACATCCAAACAAATAAAACAACACTCTGATTAAGTATATTTATTAAAGAACAGAAATTTCCAATGATTTCCATAGACCTTTCGCGAAATCATTCAAATACCCAGTTAAAAAGTCGGTAAACATTTGAGATCCATGAATAAAGCATCTTTCATTCCCAACAAGTTTGGTGAACACTGGATAGATTGCAGATTCATCTTCCATTAATAATTTCACATTTAAATCAAAGATGAAAACTGCACCAGGAAAACTGGAGAGCATTGAAACAAGTGAACTATCAATCATAGAATCAGTCACATGGTTTTCAGCACAATGGATAATTAAAACTTTAACATTTTGACGAGAGGAAACACAATACATTGGGAATCTTCCATGTGTGCCTTTTGTCTTGTTGGATCCAATGACCCAACTTATGGACTCGTATGATTCAATCACCAACAAATCATCCACTTCAATGTTAATTTCATTCTCATCTACTGCAATATGTGGAGCTGCTGCCTATCATATTAATACAAGACTAACTTTTACCAAACATTCACTAAACAGTGGTATTAAAGAATCCAAAATAGTGCTTATAAATCCATCTGATTGTGTAATGTCATCACAGAAAATGTAGTTTCGAATATTATCTTCCGAAAATTCTGGTAAACTAGCAGAAATGATGGAAGAAGCCAAGGTAGATGCAAACGCTGTATGTGTTGTATTTTCACTTTGTCCATATTCACTTGATTTTGGCTCTGAAATCAAATAATCCTTTTCCAACTTATTTTCAAATGGATCGGAAGCAACGATAGTTCTCTACTTTATGAGTAATGGTGATGTTACCGAATCGTGAGGGACTGATCCATATAAGGTACTATTTGCTTGTTTTCGTTTTGGGAGTGCCAAATAGATAATGAGTGCAAATAAAATTAGCACAATTAGAGTTCCAACTGAAATGATGATAATCAAATTGGTAGTTGATAAACCCGAGTTGGAATTTGGAGTTGAAGTAGGTGTTGTAGCAATTGTTGCATTTCCCAGTGTTCCATCCGGTAACGTTTTGACAGCATTTGAAGACGCAGCACAACCAAAAACCAAAGCATTCAAATTGGATACCGTTGTTCTATTCTGACTAAGAATACATGTATACCAAGCTTTTTCGTCTTGTTTTGGAGGAACATTACAGTCTGAACCACTCCAAGGAAAGTTAGGATTAGGAGCTGCACCATCGCAGTCAATCAATCGAATAGCTTCTTTTCCACAGTAACAATCCGTTAGACCATCCTTATAAGTGATATAGAGGTATGGGAAATAACCAATATTTACTTCGGGACATTGTTCGCAAGGCCTTGCAATTGGAAGAATTACTTGGTTCCAAATACTCAGCAAACAAATGAATTTAAACATGACAGAAAGAGTTCAACTTCCGAAATTTGACCCCAAAAACCAGCCACATTTAGACCCAAAACTGAGGATACTTTTTTGGAGTATTTTACCAATGAGTGACGTGTCTAGATGATCTGTTCTTTAAATAACTTCGTATTGATTCAGTAATTGATCGTTTTTTTAAGTTGTCGAAATATTAAACCAATACTTCCCCTATACAGCAAATTTCAAATATCAAATAGAAAAGCATATTTATTTATCATACACTTTATGATCTTCAAATGCAATATATAATTAGCGTTGTTCTGGCAATTCACCTTCCAAGTTTGGTCCATTACCCATTATATAATCAATTAGTTTCAAATCACTATTCTTCAGTGCTTGTTTTTGTTGTTCAATAAATTGTTCTTGCTCTTCCAAGTATCGGGCTTGCTCAGCTAAGTGTTGGTTATAAGTACTATCCATTCGAGCTTTAATCACCTTGCAATGTCTTTCAATATCAGAAATAGTAGCAGTAGATCTTAAGGCTTGAGAGTTTCTACCAAATCCTCCTACAAGTGACTTGGCAATACCAGTCACTGAAAAGCCAGAACTTTGTGATGTTGATTCATGCTGTTGGAACTCAAGGTCCTTTAATTGATCTTTATACTTTTGCCATGATCCTGAAATATCCTTGGCATCGATCTTGTTGATTTCATTCAATAATGTTCGAATATCCGAGACTTTGTGAACATCCGCATAAAAGTATAATTCTAGTCATTAGAATATTATGAAAATTACCCAATAGTGTTGATGTCAATTTTGAAATTTCCAAATCTCCATGCTCCCCTAAAAAATAAAATAATTGTTCATCAATCACTACCTGTCCATTTTTTCAAAAGTAAACCATTTTCACGATGACTAGCCAAGCATGATTCGTCCACATCAACCACAATAACCTTGCTTAAATCCCTGTTCAAGAATTCTAGGTCTTTCAAATAAGCATCTAACAAATGAGTTTGGATGTTAGTTTACCACCGCTTAAACGATGATGTTCTCGGTAAAGCTTGAAAGTAACTGCACTAAATGGATCCAAAGCAGCAATAACAGGTTTTGCAAACTATGATTAAATTAAAATATTAAGTACGTGACTTGGAGTGTTTGTAAATATAACCAATTCGTAAAAGCTGTGTAAAGCTAGCAGCATTTTCTTGGCTTCAGGTCGGATAGCGACTCTCCAACCAAGGTCCTTTTCCCAAACCAAATGCGTCAAAGCGTCAGTCAATTCCAAACATAAAGTGTAATCTCTACGTAATTGTGGTGGCAAAGGAGGAAGCAAAGATTTTGTTGGAGGATTGGTGAGATACTGTACATTAAGTATAAAATAGTACATCATATGAGTCTTTAATTGATTCCATAACACGTCTATTGTGTGCAAAGAATGCATTTTCACCCTCTAGATTAGGAGAATCGTAAGTAAAGCCTAAAGAATCAGCAAGTAAAAACGAACCAGCGTATAGATAAGATGACAATACTCCTAGAAAGATGAAGAATCCATAATTAGAAGCTGATTTCTGTTCAATTTTTTCTTCATCAGTTGGTTCAGTCTTTGGTTCTTCATCATCTTTATTCTCTTTTTCCTTTTTCTGTTCCTCTTCTAATTTCTTTTGTTCAGCCATTGCTTTAGTTTAGATTTCAATGTACAAACCTTGTGCGAAGGGGTCAGAATGATTTTGAGAGTAAAGTCTGACATTTAAGTTTAAAGCAGGAGCAGCACGATACAGCTGAACCTTTGATAGCACTTTAGGATAATTTAATAATGCTCTGTTTGTTCCTATCAGTACACTTCTAGAAATCCGTTGGAAATTCATTTTGATTCAATTGAACTGAGATAAAAAAAAAATTAATAAAACGCAGAATGGAATCACTGCACTCAAAGTTGAATGTGAGAATGAGAAATGCTTTACTTTATATCAAGAGTTATACAAGTAGAGAAGGTGTATAATCGCAAAGTAATTCACTTCAAAGTGACTTTCACTCTATTGGAATTAAAAATGAATATATTGGACTCATGGCACATTGTAGATGTCTATTATACTCAATGGGAACTAAGAAACAAATGGTCCAATGTATCATTTGATTTGGACCCAACACATATAAAAGGTCACCAACATCTCATCTTTTTTTCTCCATATGGCAAACTTCACTGTCGAACAAGTTAGTGCTCATACTAGTGATTCTGATTGTTGGATCATCATCGATGGAAAAGTATATGATGTCTCCAGTTTTTTAAATGATCATCCAGGTATGAATTGATCAACTATTGATTATTGTAGGTGGTAAGAAGGTACTTATGAAAGTTGCTGGAAAAGATGCTACCACTCAATTCAATAACTTCCATAATGCTGCTTCAGTCATTAAAAAGTATGGACCACAATTCTACAAAGGTGATTTGATATCCTCAAAATTATGATTGATTTCAATATAATTAGATTGTGTGAAAGTATGTTCTATTTTTCACTTTTGAATTGAGTTTTCCAATTATGCTTTCTCGTGTTCTCAGCAGTTGATTAGAAAATAGTAACTTTTCAAACTGTAGGACAGCTTTAGATAAGTTATCGCGCCAAGTAAATAAACAAATACATAAACAAGGTGTTATGGAGGGAGATTCTATCAAATCACAGATATGTCTCCCTTACCATCATTGGGATCTAATCCATCAATTAGAACTCAGGTACAACAGTTGCGCTTTGAAGTGGATCTACCAAATGGTGACATGCAAAAGCTTGACCCATTATTAAAGCATTCAGACACAAATGAATCCACTCCATTTGAACCAGTGATGTACAATATTCCTGATTCAAAACGATTGAATTACAAATTAATCAACAAGAATCATAAAGTACAAATGTGATGTTTAATTGCCTTAGGATGTGCTTGCTAGTGTAGGAAGTTACGACCCTTATCCACCTACATGGCCCTCAGTAACAGATGTACACCAAAAGTTGCTAGTGAAAGATGCTTGGGGTAAAAAATGTGCAAGATTCCCAAACAAAAGTCAGGTAATCTAATCTTAAATTGCCAAATCCTATTGCGAATACATAATTTGATTAAAATATCTATAAATTAACATATAGGTATGTACATTCAATGCCATTATACCGCATTTTACAGACCAATTAGATTCATACCGCGTACTAGTTTAACCATTAGTTACCGTTAGGACCAGGTAGCCATAACCCAACTGATAACAATAAACCGAAAAATGTACTCTCCCCTTTTAAAAGCACCTCAAAACGATTTAAATTGCCAGAAACAACGGCAATTGCACCTGGATCGTATGAGGTAATTTCTCGGCCAATAAATACAAAATATAGGTATCTCCTATCAAAGTATCTCGCCGTTGGAAACCATGGATCGAAGCTGTATCATATCGTTTAGGTCGTATGATTGACCCTCCAAAATTAGAAACTGATCATGGCCCTTCTTCAGTTTTGTTGTCAAAATTATCAAAAGACCCCCTTGCAAATACCAAAGAGAAAATGGTAGAAGTTACTAAAGATGTTGTTGTACCAAAAGCACAAACTCAAGATGTCAGTAATGTTTCTAATGATCTGTAATCGATATATTATTAAACTTTTTTAGGTCCAAAGTAGCTTTGAATCCATATAACCAAATGTATCTTGTCCATTCAATTAAATAAATGAATAATTGACATAATTCTACAACAGTATTAATGTGCTTATAAGAATCGACGTGAATGGACTGACTATCCTTGCAACTCCACCAGATACTTACAAGGTACGATAGCCTCTGAACGTTTGACTGATATTGAAACCATTGTTTTTACTGAAAGAATCATCCGCGATGGTCTTACAGAGGTCTCATGATGCCTGATGGGCGTGGTCCGTCGGTTCATAGTTCAATTAACATGAACTACTTACTCTACATTATCAATCTAATCTATATGACAATACTTCAATATACATAAAGACATTTTGATTTTTTAAACGATATTCTGGGAATGGTCCAGTGGGAATCCATCAGAATATGGAAGGGTGCATTTTCAGGTATGAGTAGGTAGTTGTACAAAACCCTCTGACACTTCACCTGATCAAGTCATTCCATAGTGCAACGACATTCAAAGTCAAAATTATCAGTAAAAAGACTTGCACTTGTTTATCTTAATATAAAATTATTCTTCCATTGTCTTTCGATGACACTTTTGGCTGAAACTTGGACTGAAATGGTTTCCACCACAATAGAATAATGATGCACACACAAGGTACATGGTCTCCTGACTACATCATACTGTTGATATTGGACAAAATAACTTTAAATGATCATATGATATGAGATCTGCATTGATCAATGAACAGTATAAATACCAGCTAGATTTGAGTGTTGAATTATCTCAAATTAAATGTCTTGTGCTTCTGTTTGGCAACAATGTGGTGGTAAGGGGTTTTCAGGCCCATTTTGCTGTGATGTGACATCTATTTGTACGGTTTCCAACGAGTATTACTCCCAATGTTTACCAAAACCTGTTAATCCAGTCACAACCGTGTCTCCACCTTTAACCACACAAGTAGTGGTGACTACTTTAGGACCTAAACCAACTTCGAGTCCTGTACCATGCCAACCTGGGGTAGGTTCATCAGATCAATGTGGGGATGGATCTTTTAATCCATATAAAGGTGCCACTGGATTCATCAATCCAGAGTACATCAAGGCTGTGGAAGGGTCTCTCAAACCAGGATCTCCATTAGCACCAGCTGTTGATGCATTCAAAAAGATTTCTACTGCCATTTGGATTGATACCATTGAAAATATCAGTCGAATTGCACCAGCATTAAAAGCTGCATCAAAACAAGCTTCCAAAGAAAATCCAGTTGTTATCCAGTTTGTCGTGTACGATTTACCAGGTCGCGATTGTGCTGCATTAGCATCCAATGGAGAAATCAAAAGAGGTGACTTGAATCGTTATAAAACTGATTACATTGATGCCATTCGTAAAACTTTGATTTCCAATGCCGATCCAAACGTTCGTGTCTCTCTAATCATCGAACCAGATTCTTTACCAAACTTGGCTACCAACTTGCAAACATTTCCTGAAACGTGTGGTAAAGCAACTCCAGACTACGAAGGTGGAGTAGCATACGCTTTGGCACAACTTACACTTCCTAATGTTTATCAATATATTGATTGTGCTCATGGAGGTAAAATACAAAATGATTTAACTAGTAGGATGGTTGGGTTGGGAAGATAATCAATCAAAAATGATCCCAATATTTAAACGTGTCATTGAAGCAGCAAAATCATTAAATCCAAATGTAAAAGTGACTGGTTTTATTAGTAATGTATCCAATTACAGTCCAGTTTTTGCAAAGGGAATTGCACCAGCAAAGGAGCAACCACTTCAAAACAATAATGGTGTATTGACATACCAAGGAAATGCATGTATCGATGAATCTACCTTTACCAGTCAATTGTCTGCTAAATTTAGTAAAGCTGGTTTACCATCACGATTCTTGATAGATACAAGTAGAAATGGACAAGCAGGAATCCGAACCAGATGGGGATCATGGTGTAATATCAAGGGATCTGGAATTGGACCACGACCAGAAGTTGACCCATTACCAGCAATTGACGCGTTTGTATGGGTCAAACCACCAGGTGAATCTGATGGTGTCTCTGGTCCACCTGGGGCACCAAGGTTAGATGGATTCTGTGATCCTACTACTAGTATGGGAGTTGATTCTTTGGCAAATGCTCCTCAAGCTGGTCAATGGTTTGAAGATGAATTCCTAATGCTTGTTAAAAATGCAAACCCTCCACTCTTTTAAATCTTCTCAATAAACTCATCATCGACTGAAATTCAATTTTCTTGTATTATCTTTTCTAATACTAAGAATACAAAAATAACGCGATACCCAATCATTAGAGTTTTAATGTCTTTATTACAGGAAACAATATTTGATACATTCTATACGGTTAGATGGCGATCCAAGGCATGTTGCTGTTGGACTAAGAGATGATAACTTTGATAGCATTAGCCATGGATGAATCATGACTATTTGGAATCCAACGATAAGCGTAACTACTGTGTTCATTTTTATAAAAGATAGGATGGGGTGTTGGAAAATCAATATACAATATAGCATTAGGTTTCAAGTAATACTTTACCAATTCAATAGTTTCCCAAACATTGTCGTTGAGTAACCAAGTGAAGATGATATCAAAATGATGTTTATAATTGAAACGTATCGTTTCATTAAGTTGGAACAGTGACCATCTATCCTTCAAACCTTCATCATGTTCTCTATACCATTGGAATGTATCATATAGGTCAGTATCGCCAGTAAAGGAGGTGATATGACTGTACCCCAAAGGGTTGATGATATGCTGTTGATTGAGAAGCCAAATGGAGGTGGAAACGTGAATGGGATTCAAGTTGAGTAATTCGAGACTTGAATTTTTCTGAAAAGAATCTTTCAATTGTTTTTTGATATCTATTTCCATGGATGGATTTGAAGACAATAAATGATCACATTCATAATCCAACTTTTGGGATGTTAAAGGAGGAAGGGGAAAATTAGAAAATGATTGTCGGATCTGAGTACAAGTTGCTGGGATGGATATGGAGGTGTTTGTAAAGAGTAAAGGAGGATGACTATTGTGTAGGAAAGATAACGGAGCAAAATAAAAGGTCAGGAAGAGTACCAACAGAAAGAGCAAGAATCTCTTTGTTGGCAGAGAATCTGTGATTTTCTTTTTATAGACAAACCAAGTGATGAATGATCCAAAGAACAGTTTCTTGCAGTTACAGCAGCACATTTTTTGAATTTTTTAGTACTATTTAGAGTGAGAGTAATTGTAGTATTTAGTCGTTGTTGGAGCAGGTTGTAGTATTACAGGTTAAAGTAGTTTAATTGCTTCACTTGCTTCTTTGTAGCTGGTTTTTTGGTGGTCTTTAGTTAAGAATAAAGATTGAATTGAAATGACTGTGGCTTCTCACATCAATCACCCTAATGATGAATTTACAATCAAGCGCGACATTCTCAATCATAATATTAAATAAAGCTATAATTTATATTACTATTCAGTTATCTCGTGTTCTTTCATGTAATGTATGTATTAGAGTTGTCTATTGCTTTGTGTATTACTTAAATATCCACCTGCTCTGATGTCCCTTCGGCTTTCATAATTGGATTGGCAGTTTCTTCTCCAAGTGGATTTTTACCATAGATTAACACCCAATTGGACGCACTAGGTGCTCCAATAACGATGGCAGATACCATACACAAGAACACTATTTTTGCATACTCTTCTTCCTCTGTTCCTTCCAGTTTGTATTTGTGTACCATCTCCAAGGCCGATTCACATAAAGTTGCCTAATAATCAAAATCTTCAACAAATTTACTTGTATACTTGCTTTACCACTCCATAAACCACACACAAACATTGCTTCTGCATCTGACAAGCCAGCAGCAGTCGCTGTAATATATGTTGCAGACATTTTTACCGTTACTGACACTAACACTATCGAAAAACTTTTTAAAAGAAGTGATATAGGAGTATCTCCCAAGGACACGGTCGCCCCAATTACAGGAAATAGAAATGGCTTGAAAAATAACCACAACTTCTTTAATCTAAAAAAACTATTTGAACTTTACTAATATACCTAATTGAACCATCAATAGGAATCATAATTTACCTGATATCCGATTTTTCGATATAATTCTGAGGCCATGTATTGGCTATTATACTCCAGGTAATGAACGTAGAAAAAGATGCAGATCCAGTGAATCCATGAGTTTTACACCATATCATGGTGACTGTACTTACCACAAACATAACCATTGATAATACCCGACCAGATATTCTCTTTGACTTTAATAGTACAAAACTGACAAATCCAAATGTAGTTCCCAAAAATAATCCCATTCCTATTTCTTCCAGACATCTTTTTATGTCAATATTTACATTCTGTTTACCTTCCAACCCATGAATTGTGAAACCAAAGTTCTGGGTGGTCTTGTTCATGTTTATGTCTGGGATTAGGTTATTTGGAATACCCGAAACAGGAAGCTAAAGAGATTCCAAAACCAGCGGTACCAACCAAAACATCTAAACCGAGACCTAATATACATTAGAATTCGTAATATCGTTGATAATAGATTAAGATATGTATCTCATGAAACGAGTAAAATGGTATAAGGTGTCAGTGTACCTGTGAGTAACATTGGTGGTAATCGACTTTTTCCCCATCCATTATCTATCAAACGTAACAATAAAGGTACAACCACACCTATAGTTAACTTATTTATCCATACCAGGAGATATAGTGGATACACCAAAAGACAGAGTAAAAGCCCAAGGTAAAGGTAAATGAAAAACGACAGATGTCATCAGAGCAAGCATAATAGCTTCAGCCAAAACAGGAACTGTTCCTAGAAACAAAGATTCCCATACGTTAGGAATCACTTTTGGTAACATCAAAGACAATCCGGCACGTGAAATCACTGAACAAAGTGCAGTTGTCCAAAGAATAGAAGTCCAAGAATGTGGTATTGGATAAATGAAGGAAGGGAATAAATTCCTCAATAATAATCCAGAAAATAACATTCCAAGCATTGGATCCTGACCAACTCGTTCAGCTAATCTACCACCCCAAATTCCTACCAACACAATCACAATAAGTGATAGTAATTGATAAATATTATCGTTGAAAAAGACACCAACTGATTGTCTGAAAATATATAATATTTGTAGGGTGAATAAAAACACAAGAGTCGATATAATCTAAATAGAATTACAGATGAAATAATTACGATATTCTTGAACGAGAATCGTAAGGATAGGTATGGTGCTTGTATAAGATTTGTTGAAGGTAAAGGCATGACAAGGAAAGAATTTAACAAGCGTGAAATGAAAACGTTACTTCCGTTTATCTTACCCGATGCAACTGTTTGAATCTCATGAGATTTGTTTTAGTTTTTAACTAGTTATAAATCAAAAGTTACTACAAATTCCATGGATAAAATCCATACTTAATTAGAACAGAATAGCAAGCAAATCATCATTCAATTATTCTGGTGATTTATTCATTCATGGTAAAATTCATACATTGAAGAAACTTATAAAATTCCTTTTAATTCTTCCTTCATTTTAGCAATCTCTTCATCTGATCTATGATGTTCTTTAGGAATATTGAATTCCTAACGTTACATTAAAAATAAAAAACCTTTTGAATTTCTTCGACAGATTTACCCTTAATTTTGATTGCAACACATCTACAACCAACATCCAGTAATGAAGGAATATCCAGATAGTTTGCAGCCAAGATGATATCAAATAAGGTACTATTTACCACATTTAATAATTCTTTATCAAAATCCGAGATATCATGTAATTTTTTTTCTACCGGTTCAGCAGGAATGACATCATCTTTATGGTGAGTTAAATATTCGACAACTAAATAAATTAATAAAAAAGATTGCTATACTTATTTTCATAGTAGCACTTGTTACATTTGGTAAAGGAATATCATCTACGACATCCAAATCATTTAACATATTCTTGATTAATACTGATTGTACAATGACATGTTTTTCAATAGAAAATACAACATCATCACTTGTACGTAATTTAATTAATTCTGATTCTGTAGTTGTCATTTGAGGTGAAGTTTTTCCTGTGGATGAAAGCCTCATTTGTGGTGTGACTAATGTGACGGAATCAACCAATCAATTGAATACCTAATTAAATTCAAAGTGATCTTTATTAGTAACATTTGAAATAGAATAGAAAGTCAAAAATGAGAGTCAAAAATAAAAGAGATTATTGAAAAGTGATCATTAAATCATTCATTGACATTGCATTTTCTTAAATATATTCATTTATATTGATAAAGTTATTCAAATCATCATTTACTTTGTAAATAATCGCGTAAAAAACAAATCAAAATTTTGAACAATCAATGGCGACTACTGCTACTTCCAATGTATAATTTTAATACAAAAATAATTAATGAATTAGGTATCTCGTTCAAAAAAAACTTCATTGATTCCTAAATCCATTGGTAATTGGAATTCATTTTATAATTATTAGTGACACCAAGGAGTAAAATATTAAAATTACCTGAATTGGTATCCAAATCAGGACAAAATATTACTGGATCCATTATGGAATCTGATTCTAATGAAACTATACAAAAATTTGAAAATCCTTTTAATATGCCAGCAGATATTGAAGTATTTGCATTAAGAGAGAATGATAGAGCTACCAAGAGACAAGTAAGGAATTTAATAATTGATGTTTGACTAAACAAAAATTGAATAGTTTGAGTATTTATGAAAAGAATCATTCTAAAGCTAAAAATTTCAAAAATTTATTAGCAGAAGATAAGGATGATTTAGAATTTTATAATCGATTAAGAAAACGAGATGTTGATAAAGTATTAACTAGTAGACAAAATAGAGGTATAAAAATACTTTTATGATACTAATGCATTAGCGGATCGACATTTAGGAAAAGAAAATTTACATGATTTTATAGCAAAGAAAAGAGAAATGTTTCTAGTACATTATGCACTTGGAGTTAAACGTGATGAAATGAAAAAATTAGAAATGATTGCTCAAGTGAATATTTTTTAAAATTAATATTTTAGAGAGAAGAACAAAAATTAATTGATGATGAAAAAGCATTAGAAGAAGATGCTGCTAAATTTGATGCATTCTTAAAAGAAAATGATAAAAATTCAGTTGAAGCCATTAAAAAGTAATCAAAATCAAATCAATTAATGATAAAATAAGAGCTGAAATGGAAACTAAAGCGAAATTAGAAAAAGTTCAAGAAATTAAAAAATTAAATGTTCAAATTATGAGTATTAGAAGTGATATGACAAAAAATGAAGATCAATTGAGAGATTTACAAAGATATCGTCAATTCTTGGATAAATTAACTCCTACTGAATTCTTGGTCAGTAAAAAGGTATTAAAAAAAAATTAAACTAATCAATCGATAGAAAGAGAAAAATGGTAATTTATTCAATTCAATTAAATAATAGATAATGATCAAACAAATACAAAACCTGATGAATCGAAATTAGAAGAACCTCCACATGAAGATGATTTATTGGATAGTGATACACCATTAATCTATTTCAAATCGCCAGAACAATTATTAGATATATTTGCAGAATTGGAGGAAAACAATTTAGCATTGATTCAAAATTGTCAAGAAACTGAAGAAACTTTGGAAGAATTGAAAGCAAAAATACTAGAAACCACTGCCAAAATGTAAATAACTTGGTTTTGATTTTGAATTAGGGAAAATGAAACTGCAAATCTAAATCAACAGATTGAATTTTTAAATGCAGCAATTGATAAAGAAGAAGAAAAGGCCAAAATGTTGGAAGAAAGAGCAAAGTAAACTCATTCAAAACAATAATGATTTTAGAATGTTCACAAGTGGAGTGGTTGGTGGTGATAGCCAAGAAAAATTATTGGAAGATTTAAATCATAAAGTGAAAGAAGTGTACCGAAGATGTTTGGGTGATAATGATGGTGATTTATCTACCCTTCAGATGCTTACTAGTATTGAAAACAGGTTGGAACAGTTATTTGAAGCAATTGAATTAATGCCACCAGATAAAGTAGAAGAAGCAGAAAAGGTAGAAATACTTTATACTCATTACTTGGTTAGATGAAAGATAAAGAACGTAGGCAAAGGTTACGTGAAGAAAAATTAGAAGCACAACGTGCATTGCAAGAAGAGCGTGTTCAAAGGGCATTAGAACGTGCAAGAGCTCCTGTAAAAAAGAAGGTATTGAATTTAATAGTTTATAGTAGACTGGTAAACCAGTGATATTCCGTTCCGCTCCTCCTCAAAAGAAAAGAGCTCAAGAACAGGACACCAAGAAAAAAGAGGAAGAAGATTTGGAATACTATTGGAGTTAGTTTTGTAAATAAATTTGAGAATTTCTTGGACCTAAACTCGTGAAGACACTATCATTATTGAGGATTATGCAATGTAAAACTATAAGAATGGTGTTAAAGAATAGATTATAAGTTTAAAAATATCACAGTATGTTGGTATCCCTTTTATTCAACTATCAGCATCCATCGAGTCATATACACATTTGTGGAGTAATCCATAAAACTGCTTGAATTGACTAACATAGTGATCCACCGCTTCCTTATTTCCAATCAAGTATCGCAAAGTATCTCCTCCAATACTAGTCCCTTCTGCTTTCCCCCACCTTAATACACCTTCAAATGAGTCATCTCCAACCTCATAACTAGAATGATGAGATTGTGCTGTCATTACATGTTGAATTTTGTATACATTTTTGTACATGGATCAGGTCTTTCTTGTATTGATTCGAATTTGATTGTCCTTAGAATTCTTGAATTGAGGTTATATTCTAACTGTGTAGTTTTACGAGCTATGAAATGTTATTTTTTTTCCAATTTTATAACCTAGAGGATTTAAATTCAATCTGATTGTATTTTTGTCGTTTTTCCCTTTTAGAAACATCTTTTCCGCCTCTTGCTTATTCTTTCTCCAATCTTCCACAAACGATATTTGAGAAAATCTAGGATAAAATTCAACATTATTTGTCTAATTGGAACTTGATTAACTGAATTACGTAATTACTTTATCCATGAGAAGCATCAATTTTGCAGATTCCTTTCTTTCTATTTCTTCTTTTTCTTTATCTGCCCAATCAGAAGGTCGTTTTCGTTTGAGAAAATACTTATTTTTATTATAAGCTTGTAATGTTTTTGCGCGATGTATTTCCGGATTTGGATCCAAGTCCAAGGAGTTATATAAATGTGGCTATTGTAAAGAATTGTAAACAATTTACAAGTATTTTTGATTGTAATTCTAATGAAGTTTGTGCATTCCATTCCTCACCCAAATAATCCAAACCGAATGAATTTAAATCATTACGAAGACTTTCATCGTTGTGGTTTAATTTTAATTGAACAAATGTAGGATAGTTGTATCTATTTTTAGTTGATGAAAGAGAAATACCTAAAGAGTTAAACAATCATGCTTCAACCTTTTATTGTTATTATGATATATTCTTATTACCTAATATAAGAGAATTAATTTAACACCTAATCGAATAAGATCTTTTATGCAGTACCTGTAGTCATGAATATCGACGACCATTTTGCCTAATGGATAAGAGAAACAGATCAAACCATTTAGAAAGCAGTCTTGAGGGATAAAAGGAGCAGCATCTTCAGGTATGGATAGAGTATTTAAAGAATCAATAACTGGCTTCAAATCACCATTGTATTTATATGTAGTTTCCTAGGATTAACAAGATGGTTCATACGCTGTCTTGAATGGTAAAATGTGATTTCTGTAAGGTGATTTTGAATGGCTTTGACATGGAATTGGTAAGGGTTAGGGTTGTTTCGGATTACCAAAATTCTTTACATTTTCAGATGGTAAAAATACGACAACACACACATCATATAACAATAACATCCATCCATCCATCCATACCAATTGATACATACATATTCTTACACTAGTCTGTTTAAAAAAACTAATTCATCAAAGTCCTTTGTCTTAAGTCCTTTGCTAATCCTTTAGACTCACGTTAAAGCTTTTGAACTCAGAAAACAAACTAAAGCTGAACTCACCCAGCAATTAGATGATCTCAAAAGAGAGTTATTGGCTCTTAGAGTTTCCAAGGCTAAAGATGGAAACTCCCCAAAACTTGTTAAAATCGGAATCCTTCGCAAATCTATTGCTCGTGTCATGACCATCATGTCCCAAAACCAAAGAGAACAACTCCGTATTTTCTACAAGGGAAAGAAGTACCTTCCTCTTGACCTCCGTGCAAAGAAGACCCGTGCTATTCGTCGTCGTTTGACCATTAACGAAGCTTCCAAGAAGACCGTCAAACAAGTCAAGAAACTCACTCATTTCCCACAACGAAAGTAATTTTAACATTTTTATTTAACTATTTTTAGATACGCCATTAAAGCTTAAGTTGGATTGAATAAAAAATGTCATATTCAATAGTACTATTATACTACTCCGTTTTCCTGTGTTTTGAGAACCTACAATTTTTAAATATTTTTTTCAAATTTTGAAACATGAGTGAGCGATACTCGAATGAAAGAAAGAGGTCAAAGGATACTGATAGTAGAGATGATCGGAATTATTCTGATAGTAGGGATAATAGAGATCGCAGATATAGTTCAGATAGGTCATCTCAGAAGCGTGTGAACTATGCCGATCAGTATTCTTCAAAGTCAGACAATAGGGAAAAAAGACAGTCTTCAAAGTCAGATTATCGAGACCGAAGAGATTCTTCGAAGTATATCTCAAAAAAGGATGAATACTATTCAAACGAAAAGAACAAAGAGTTGAACTCTGGCAAAGAAAAGGAAACCCCAAAGAAAAACAATGGTTTGACATTTATCACTTATGTAATTTCAGGAACCAATTCAGTTGAACCTGGAGAAATTAAGGGCATATTGAAAAAACCGGTTGAAGAACCAATTACTGTTATTGTGGATATCGAATCAGAACAAGATTTGTTAATCGAAGAACGAAGAAAAAGACGACAAGCAATATTAGAAAAGTACAAATCAGTAGAGAATGATGAACCACAAAAAACAGTAACTTCAGGTATATCAAAAATCACAAAACTAAAATTATTGACTATACATCAAATTTATTATTAATTGTGTACTAAATCTATTCAGTGACTACAAATACCACCATTGAAACCAATCCTGACGATTTTTCTTTGAATAAGGAACCAAGTACTTTCAAAACAACCAAAATAGATACCGAAGTATCAGTTAGTGCAGCTGATTATGATCCAAATGATGATGGTTCGGCTGATGATCGTAAACTACATGGAGCACATATGAAAACAACCATACCAGACAAACAAATTGAACAAAAAGAAAATGTACAAGTAAAAGAGTTGGATATGTTTGCAGATGATGACATGTTTGCAGATGAATTACCTGTGGTAATCTTTCCTTTATAATGATAGAAAACTATGTCCAAAAATCCTAATCCAAATCCAAATCAAGAGTTACTGTTAAATCAAGCTGATGATGACGAAGGTTATTACAGAATATTGTTGGGGGAGATGATGATTAATCGTTACTTGGTATATGCTACCTTAGGAAAAGGTGTTTTTAGTGGAGTTGTCAAAGCCAAAGATACGTTGGATGGAAACAAAGATGTTGCAATCAAAGTGATCAGAAATAATGAAATCATGTAAGTTACTTATCTACTTATAGTAGGTTGAAAGCAGGTATTGTTGTATCGATTTATCTGTAGGTCATAAAGAGATTTCCATTGTGAAAAAGTTGAATGAAGCAGACCCAGAAAACAAGAAACATATTATACGTTTAATAACTTCATTTGAACACAAGAACCATCTATGTTTAGTATTTGAATGTTTATCAATGAATTTACGACAAGTACTAAAGAAATTTGGAAAAGATGTAGGATTAAACTTGAAAGCAGTGAGAACATATGCTTTTCAACTTTTTTCAAGTCTCGATCTACTACAGAAATGTGAAATTTTACATGCTGATATTAAACCTGACAATATTGTGGTGTCGGAGAGTAAATCGGTTTTAAAACTATGTGATTTTGGTAGTGCCTCTGATATATCCGAAAATGAAATAACAGTATATCATATTTATTCCACTAATCGATTTAGCCTTACCTTGTTTCCAGATATTATCGATCTCCTGAAATTAGTATGAACATATTTTCAATTAATTTTTTTTTTCAGTATTGGGACTTACTTATGATTATGCATTAGATATGTGGTCAATTGGATGTACGCTTTATGAATTATATACTGGTCGCATTTTATTTCCTGGTAGAAATAATAACCATATGCTAAAATTAATGATGGATTTGAAGGGCAAATTTCCAAAGATCATCTTACGCAAGGTATCTCATTCAATATAACCATTATAGGGAACCTTAACTCATGATCATTTTGACGATAATTTGGATTTTATTCAACGAGATATCGATAAAATCTCCAAAAAAGTAAACTGAAGTTTATTTAATTTCATAGCCAACTATTAAAATCGTCCCCATTCTAGGTCCTACCAAAGATCTTCGTGAACGATTGTTGAATGAAGAGGAGGGAACTGACTGTGAAATGTTTATTGATCTTTTGGATAAATGTTTGATGTTACATCCTGAGAAAAGAATATCACCATCTGAAGCATTGAAACATCCGTTTCTTACCAACAAAGGATACAAGAAATAATAAAATATTGCAAAATAACACTGTTTTTATTATGAACAAAAAATATATATTGATTTATAAGGCTAGCGTTGCAATAACTAACATCAATATGGTGTTAGAGATGTTGGTCATGATACCGGCAGATACAATTGTTCCTGGGGTAGTTGATGGTTGCGATCCATCCGTGGAAGATGGTGATGGTAAACCGTCCATTGTGGTTGGAGGTTGAGGTACACTTGATGGCTCGATTGGTAGATTTGGGGATGATGAACCTGAACCTGTAGACCCTGATCCAGAAGAGGATTCAGTTCCAGTTGATGAACCTGAAGGTGATGATGGACCAGTAGATGTAGATCCTGAACTAGAAGTAGATTCAGAACCGGATGACGAACCAGATGGTGATCCGGAATTGCCTGGAGTAGGTACAGGAGTTGGTACAGGGTTAGGTACAGGATTAGAAGTTGGGATAGGGGCTGGAACTGGGGTTATCACAGGTACGTTGTAAGGTTTTGGTCTTGATGGTACATTATAACCACCTTGGTTCTGTCCATATGGCCGCGGTTGTTCATGGCGATATGGTCGCTGCTGTGGACGTTGTTGTCCATAGCCATATGGTCGCTGTTGTGGACGTTGTTGTTCATGACCATAAGGCCTTTGAGGGTAGCGATTTCCTTGTTGTTTGTATGGATTCTGGTTTCCATAAGGCCGGTTTTGCTTTTGTGGTCTTGGAGGTGGAGGACTTGGGGGCCTTGGAGGAGGTGTAGGAGGTCGAGGTGGAGGTGGAGGAGGAGCAGGGGCTGGAGTGGATATAATAGGTACAGCTCCTTTACCGTCATTATTCGAGACTGGAAGTTCAATCTGTTTTTCGCGTTGTGGTGCCTTCTGAGGTAAATTAGCGGTGTCATCAATCAGAACTGCTCCTTTTCCATCATTATTCGACACTGCTTCAGAACCGTCAATCACAACTGCCCCTTTTCCATCATTGTTGGACACTGCTTCAGACCCATCTTGTGGTATGGCATATATTACATTCAATAGTACAGTAAGATAAATTATTTTCATCGTTAAAACATTTCAGAAAGTATGTCATTGCTTATATCCAAAAAAAAGTTAGAAGCCTGCATGTATGAAACCACTTCGCGATTGATGCCTACATTGATGCAATGACATCACAAAAGCCCACACACTCATTGGATCGTTCATCGACAAGTGTTGCATCTTATCTGATTCTATTTGAATGTTTCGCGACTCAATGTACATAGCACTTCTGAAATCTTTCTATAGAACTCGTGAAATTTGAAATATTTTTTATTAGAGAATATTTGATATTCCTATTCAGATTGATATGATATCATCCATTTCAATCTTGATAACTTTCGTTGAGCATTCTCCACAAAAAAATATTATAAAATCTAACCTTCAATTTGTGAAACCACTTCGAACCACAAATCTAAAACAAATACACCATCAAGTAAAAGTACATGAATACTGCATAGACCTAACGAACTATTCGTCAAACTGACACATGTATGTAAATAAAATCATCTAAATTTTAATTATAAAGATCCCTATTTCAATAATGCACAGATAAGCTATTTATTCAACAAAATTTCACATATTAAGTACAGCTAAAGCAGCCAAGACAATCAATCCCCAACTGGAATCTGTTTTTGCTAATCCTGCACTAGGAGTAAGAGTAGGTTTAGGTTGAGTGTTGGCACTTCCAGTTTTCGTAGGATAACTTGTATCAGGTCTAGTCATGGTAGAGTCCATTGTCATTGTCATTGTCCTTGTTTCCTGGCCAGGACTTATGGTGATAGATGGACCTGAAGCTATGGTTTCTTTAGAAGAAATTGTCACAGACGGATTTGGACCATTTGGGAGTTGGCTGGACTGCGGACCTGGACTGTTAGGCACTTGATTGGATTGTGGTCCTTGATTTGCAGGTGGTTTAGGGGTTGTTGGGTTTCCGATTGGGATTGGTCCATTTCCATCATTGTTGGATACTGGCTCTGAGTCACTTTGTGCGATAATCACGGCGGTAATAAGAACTAAGGAAGCAAAGAATTTCATTTGATTTGCATACAAATGAACACGGCTATTTATACTCCAATGTCAGGCTGTGTACTTGTGATGGACAGGCTTGTTCTGAAGCCAAACAAATTTATGTTTAGCTTCTGTAAGTTCTCACAACACAAAGAAGTTAAACTAAACTGTAACGAATTGGTTCTGATTGAATGATATTAAATATGTATTGTTAACATTTGTAGGTAAACACGTTCTTTCAGTAATTTGATTTTGATCCATTGGCTCGAAAGTTACAGTTGAACCTTCGCCTTCCATTAGTAACACCGCCTTCTCACCCATAGAGTTGATTTATGTTCCTTAGTAAGGTAGTCCGTTAAACCTTCTATATTCAAGTCTCACATACCGGAAATAACTCAGTTTCATCTGTATAATCTTTCAGTTTGACACGAATTATATTACACTTGGCTTACAACAATAAAACTAACCAGATAAGTCACTACATTGGACATCAAACGCATTTCTGAATTTGCCTTCACTCCTCCATCACCAGATGGGCCTGCTGGGATAGTTTCGGTTGAACTTTGTCCTGCAGTTCTTGTAACACCACCTTCATCTGTTTTAGCCCCATCCGATTTGTTTGTAATCGTAGGGTAGTTGGTTTTCGTTTTGGTTTTATTCCCTCCAGTCTTTGTTTTACTACCTTTTGTCTTAGTCGATTGTCCATTTGGACCATTATTTGTTTTTGTTGGTTCTTTTGATGGACTATCACCAGGTTTTTCAGATGGTGGTGGCACAGGTAATCCAGTTGAATCACCACTTGGAGCACTTGGACCATCCTGGCGAGCGATCAGTTTATGGTCAGCTTGATCTAGCTGTCCTGGAAGGCATAAGGTTACATATACAAAAGATAAATAGATGAAATTCATTGGTCTCAGTAGTGAAGTGTCGTGAGTATTTATATTATCACCTACTTACAATTTAACAGAGCCGTGTAGGGAACTTTACCCCCCCCCAAGTGCTTTCTTGTAAGCATTTTTATTTTAATGAGGGGTCCACTAAAAATATATTGGTTGAAACCACACGGCAAATGACGCATTTCAACAGGAAAATTTGTATTATTTACCAGTTTTATTAACTCTCTCGTTTAAGGAATAAAGAGATCCCCGAGCTTGTGTGTCTTTTATACATTCATAAAGGATGACATATCCAACAACAAAATAATACAAAAGGCCAATAGCCGCGATGAAGATCAACACCACTGGTATTAGGATTGAATCATCGTTACAATCACATCCAGACATGTTACAACCATCACATGATATAAAGTACCAGGAAGATGAGTTACTCACCAGTAAAGAGTGGAGAATAGCAGTGAAGAACCCCAAGATTCCAACGACCAAAAATCCAGAAATGACATGCTTAACGACATATGGTGCTGATGATATTTTCAAGATCTCGAAAAAACTCTTGAAGGAATTTGCTGTGTAGCCGCATATTCCAACCAGTAGTGAGGTTATGATAATCATTAAACCAATGGTCAGCTCTGTGGAACGCAAGAATTTCGCTCTTTGTGTTCGTATATTGATATTGTAAGGGAAGTGACATACTTCACACTGATATATATCAGTCGTTCTTGTTTGTCGCCAGGTATTGAGGCAAGCTAAATGGACATACTTCATTGACCCATCACAAGGGCAGGGCGATATAAGTGGATTTTCTTTACAGAACCGATTACCTTCTTGGTAACAAATTCTGCATGTAGGTCCGGTAGTTGTATTTGATTCAATTGGTTGTGTGTATACTGTTGATGGATTCAACTTTGGCAAAAGAGATGAATGCGATTCCTGTTCTTTAGTTTGCTTTTCCGATTTTAAATCTGCTTTGTGAGTACCTTCCAATAGTGGTGTTGTATGTTCTACTTCTGATAGATTAATGGAACATGTACTGTCGTCATTATGATGTGACTCAGGACTTACTCCTGATATATGTTTTTGATTATCCTGATTCATATTATCCAAATGGCAAATTGTATTATTTATAGTCAAACTTTCGACACAGGTCAAAATTACTGGCGTGGTCAAAGAAATGCACTGCCTAGCTAATCATCTTGAAACTATAACAAATCAGTTTTTCACTATCTTACTATGTATAGGCTAAAAATGAATTAAAAGAGGTACCTGCCAACGATGAAAGTTTTGGGAAAACACTTGTCCACCTACGTAAACTTTTGTAGACACATAAAAGGTTGGTTGATGTGGCCAAAGAAGTTGATGATGCTAAGCCTTTGATGCTAAAGGAAATCGAAACTGTTACCTTGCAAGAAGGTTGTTCAATGAACTGACATTGTTTTAAATAATTGGATCCCAGTCTGCTCCTACCAAACTAACTACAAGATCTTATGATCGTTAATCAGTTTAATAGGATATCTTAACAGCTATTAGTCTTTGAAGGATTCAATTTAACGACGATAAACCACATAAAGCGAAACCAGGACACATCGAGATGAAATTTATCATTTAGACGTTTTATTACTCTCTTACCAATCAAACCTATCGCAAAAATGGCCAATTTAACTATTTAGGAAATATGTTAAAATTCAATCTTAAATGGTTATATTTTTGTCAGCACAGAATCAGCCTTTGGCAACCAAACACCTGTAGCAGTGAGAGTCTGAAATCTGTCAACAGTGATGGACTTTACCGATCGTTGTCTTTAGTCTTTATTACTATGGGTGGTGTTTGAGAGACAAAACCGAAAACCACTACCAAACAAACGTAACCAAAATTCAAAAGCAGTATCTATCAACAAAAATTTATATTTAACAGCTAAAATATAGGAAGTTCGAAACATTCGTTTTGAATCTTCCTACCTTCAGTTTAGTTTTAATTTCACAGCCCTAACTTTGATATATCTACATTATAATTCTACTACCATACAAATCTTGTGTAATGTCACCCACCCTCTTCAAGATTTTCCCATAGGCATTGTCCCAGTGTTGTAAGTGCGAATCCTTCTCCCTTGTGCTAATCGATTTCCTAATTGCTTTCAGTATCTTTTGGCATCTCTCCATCTCCCAGTTTGAAACCAGAGCACACAAATATAATGAAATAGATTCTATATCAACGAGGGTTGGCTCATTTCCTCCCTTTGCACTTGATAACCAATCTTGGATTCTGTTCCAAATGAGGTTTGAATCCGTCAAACCTCCTAGCGTTGGTATTATATCACGTTTTCTCTCCAAATTTGGTTTCTTTTTACCTTTCATCACAGATGATGGGCGATTAGTAGCCAGTCTTTCCTGCTCTTTTCGAATTGATTTCGGCAAGCAGGCTAAAATGCTTGCGTCAATCTGGGATGCAGAGGGACGTAAATGAAAATCCTCCAGCTCTTTTTTTTGTTTGATAATATCAGAGCATCGCCTTTTAGATTTCAGCGGAATATCTGTAATTACTTCGACATCACTAGAATTCTCCACGATATCATCCTTTCTCTTTTTAGGAAAAAAGTTTATCTTTCGCTGTCCTGAGCCAACCACATTCTGGGCTTTCAAATGTATCCCAATTCCTCGAACATCTTGGACTGGAATTTGAAACTCTAAAAACAATTTGAGTACAGCGGGATACAAATTAGACTGATTGGCGAATGAATCCAACATGGTTGATTTAGAATAGTTTATACAATGTCCACAGCCAAGATATTTCCAAGGTTCGCCTTTGTAATCCCGTTTCTTGGCATTAACAGTCAAATGCTGAAAATGAATTCCAGTAGCAGATACTCTGTCCAATACTTCGTTGCAGAGATCTAAAATAAACTTATTTTGCTGTGGAACGTCTTTAAATCGTACCGCCCAGTTTATTTCAGCACCTATACTTTGCCGAGGTTTGTTGATCAAGACTCTTGTATCATGTCCTCGACAAAATGAATACAAAGATCGGCCATTTTTTTCACCAAAGACTTTAGTCAGCTTCTGTAATGATATTCTTTGTGCATCTCCACATGTGATTACATTCATTTCATTGAATTTATCGATGAAGGTGCGACCTACACCTGGCAAATTCCCAATAGGTATGGTAAGCATATGTTCATCCACAATTGCCTGTGTAATTCGGAATATCCCATTTGGTTTGGCTTTGTGAGTTGCTAACCTCGCCGTTAAAGGATTAAAGCCAATTCCAATACTAACAGAGCAACCATTCGTCTCTGTAAAAATCCGTTTTTTCAAATTCCTGGCAAACCCCAGTACAGTTTCATTGGATGGTTCATTCATACCTTCTTCGTGGAAAATTTGTGAGCTACAATCAATGAGAGCTTCATCACACGAAACAGCCTTATATGTTAACATTATTAACGGACCTGAACAAAATCAGACGATTCTAGTAGGACATTGTACAAAATTTTGGTACATTCTACAATACCTTCAAAGTCGTATGGTAATACTATCAAATCTGGAGCCAACTCTTTTGCTCGTCCTAGGTTTGAACCATTCTTGATTCCCCTTTCTCTTGCAACATAGTTTGATGATGCAATTTCCGAGGTTGAGCTGAAGTTTGTAGATTGTACTGAATGTGCTATCACGACTGGTTTCTGATTCAATTCTTGTTGATTACGAAGTGCAACTGCTACAAAAAAACAATCCATATCTATATGCATTAATATGGGATTTTTTGGTGGGACATAGGATGACTTTTTAGACATCTGCTTTATAACATCATCTACTAACGAAGATTTCCATGTACTAAGATAATGTAACCTGGAAGTTTCAAAATATCTTTTTATGAATCCATCTGCAGTACAAACTACAACCTGAACCTTTGGGTCATCTAAATCAAGATCCTTTTTAGTATCAAAGTTATTGTGATCGTTAGTGTTATCCGGATTTGGCCTTGACGAGAACTTGTCTATTGTCTGCTGATGTGGATCTAAACCAGAGTATAACCGAAATTGACTCCAAGGAAGCAACCTTTTCTCTTTAATTGATTGATGTATCCAATCTGGTTTAACTATTGGGGTTTTAATAGATTGTATTTTGGAATTGGTCATCTAAAATAGTCAAAATTTAATATACTATTCATATATACTTCTGAAGCAATAATGTGAGTAACTTTTGAATTCAAGTAATCTTGCACCATGGCACCATTGAGTAATGCCGGTTCTTTAATATTTGGCGTATAACCATTTAAATAGAAAATCATGCCATCAAATATCCTACTTTCGGAGTCCTGGGCAATCTCCATAGCCTGATCGAATAGCTTGCCATGCTTGGCTTTCATGTAATCCCCAAATCCTTTAAATGCCATTACTAAGGAAATGAAAAACAGTGGTCAAAAAACATTTTATCGACTAGGAACTATATTATCTTAGAACACATACACATTGAATTAATAGTAGCCAGAAAATCCGTCTCGCTCAGATGGGTTGTTTAAATATCCACCACTCTGGTTATTGAAAAAAGCAGGACGAGGTGGTCGCGCAGCATTGTAGAGATTTGGTGACAGTATGGAAGGGTTCGCTAACGTTAGATTATTATTTTCTATTACGATTTGCTTGGTTTAAATGATTATTCTGATTATACACGTTCTGCATCGGGTTATTGGGAACAATTGGATTTACAAATTGGCTATGTAACATATTACTATTATGTAACCCTGCTTGATTCCCTAGTGGTATCTGATTGTTTAAGCCTAAAGTTGCAGTATGTGGAACTACATTTGGAGGTAAAAACGGTTGTTGTGTATGTGAATTCATGCTCATCATGGCTGCATTGAATGGAAGCGGTGACTGTTGATAAGCAAATCCTGGTGGTGCACTTTGGGTGGCCAAAGTAGGTCTAGCAGCTGTAAACTGCTGTTGTGTAACTGTATTACCTCCTCTCCTATTAAACAAAGGCCTTTGACCTACATTCACATGATTCATTCGTGCGTTTGGTAAATATTGAGTAGAAATGGGGACTTCAGGATTCAAACTAGTAGCAGTGTTCGGTTCCCAAATGTTGGAGCTGTTGTTATCTGCCCATAGATTCTTTATTTCAGATCGAACAGGAGGTGTCCCTTCGTTCAACAACTCTCGAGGAAACACTGGTGGTTCGACTGTTGATTGAACCGGTTGTCTTTCTTTTTCATACGTCTGATATTGAGGAGTAGGTAAAAATTGAGACAAAGTAGGTTCACTAATGGTCAACGGAGGTTGCACATGTTTTTTCAAGGTCGGTATATCAGTTTCATCCTCGGTTTTAGCTTTACTATTCTCATTAATTTTTGGTGACGCAATATCCAGTTTCTTTTCTGAGTGATAAGCAATGCTTTCCGAAGGACTGACATGCACTGACGTTTGAGCTGAAACTTGAAGATGTACAGTCGTGCGTAAGTTCTCTACTGGCTGCTGCACCCGTAATGGCTTGACGTTTTCTACTTTTGCCTGTTGTGCCAATTTTTTGGCAGCTTTGTTTTTCTTTTTGGTCACTTCCCTCATAGATTTTTCCGCTTGCTTTTTTTCAGCTTCTTTTCTTTGATTTTCCAATTCTATTCTCTTGGCATGTTCTATTGCCTCCAATTTGGATTGCTCAATAGCCTCTTTCAGCGCCTTTTCTTCAGCTGCTATCAGAGCTAAATCTTCAAGACGTTTCCGCTCCCTTTCTTCTTCTTGCTCCCGTAGATTTTCCTCAGCTTCTTTACGAATCTTTTCCTCTAAAAGCTTTTGCTTTTTCTGTTTTGCATTTAATTTTTTTGGCTCTTTTGTTGAAATTTCTTTTTGGGATCGCAGTCTGCAGGTTAAAATTCCATCATTATTTACTTGTCTTCTTTTTGAATTCTTGCCTTTTCCTCTTCTTCCTTTTGTTTCTGCAGTTTCTCTGCCTCCTGTTTTTGTTTCAAAGCTCTTCAACAAAGTTAAAATTACAAATATGAGATACCTCTGTTTCTCCCTCTCTTTTTCAGCTTTCAGCTTTTTGTTTTTTTCCTTCAATTTTTTTTGTTGTTCTTCTTCTTCTAATTCTTGTACTAACTTTGCAGCTCTTGCTTCGGCAGCCTTTAAAAATTATTAAAACTAATGGTAAAACCTTTTCTCTATATGCAGTTAACACTCTCTGCTCGAACATTTTGGCAGCAAAGATTTGAAACATCCTTCTTCCCTCTTCCATACGTTGTTGATCAGTAAGATGTTCCTTAATGTTAAATATATTCACCTACATCCTCTTCATATTCATCAGAGTTAGAGATGTCATCGTAGTCCTCTTCCCATGTATCACCATTTTCATTTGCTGGAGATGTATACTCTTTCTCTTCACCCATGACCTTAACTTTTCGTTGGGCTAACTGCTCCATAAGATTTAGAAACTTTTGACCATCGTTTTTCAGGAAATCATCGGCAACAGTGAGTATTCCACCTAAACAATCAACCAATTCATTAAATGATTTAATTTGTATAAAAAATACAAAGAGCTATGATGTTTACCTTTCACGGTCAAACTTGTACCAAACTCTAAAATCCCTGACTCTTCTGAATCCGAGACATAATCTTCATCGTCATCGTCATACATTTCATCTAGCTCATCTTCGTCATCTTCATCAGTTAAATGAGGAAGTTGATTGTGATTATAATGATGTGAATGTGGGTGTTGTGTATATACATCTGGAGCTGATATTTGCATCTTTGCAAAATTCTCAAGTTCATCGTAGTATGTATTATATAAAAGTTCCAATTGGCCTTCTAGATCACTTCTGCTATATCATTAAACACTGTATAAATTTTATCAACCTAAACAATAAATGATGATATAAACTCTACCTAAAAGATATAAGAAAATAAATATCAATACCTTCTACGACCGCATACATTACAAGAGCAAGTTTGTTTTTGTTGTTCTTTCATTTTCCTTAACACAGCTTCTTTTTCAAGTTTAACCAAAGCTTTTCGTTCTTCCTCACCCAATTGAATCCAAAACTCTCTGATCCTTAACCTTTCTGATTCATCTCCGATTTCCCAAATATCATCTTCTTTAACCTTCTTCTTTTTTCCTTTTTCTGTAAACAAATTAAGTTGATAAGTTTAAAATACCATTGCATTCTTTCTGTACCAAATTTAGCTTATGATATTCCGAAATTACCTTCTTATTCCGTTGTGCCATATTCTTACTGGTTAACATTAAAGGGTAAAAATTTGTTGTGAGGTAAAAAATGAAATGTCAAAACTTAAAACATAATTCAATAGTCATGATAGATCAACCATAGAAGATACAAGAAATCGTTCTCTATCGATTTATAAATAAATGCATATCGGCTTTTGTTTATTATAATATGTTAAATTACAGAGATTAATGGAAAAAATATGTACTATCTCTCACGGTCTCAATATCAAGGTTACCCTTCTTAGGAATTGGTGGTAGTGCAAATTTGCTCCAGACAGTTAGTTTGGACGAAATTCGTGTTGTAGCTTTCTCTCCAGGTGCTAACCGTTTTTGTCGCAATTGAATTAAACGCTTCTTGTCGGCAGCACTAAGTTCAACAGTAACTTGAATGCGATGTTTGCCAAATCGAGTTAACATTTCATCTCGTAGCCTTTCTATAATACTCTTTGAATGTAGTCGAACAAAACTATCTCGTAGAATACTAGACATGTTATCAACATCACAAGCATGTGTCCAGAATGAATCATGAACTGATGCAAATGTGATTCCTTTTGCTTGACAACCTATAGATGTCAGCATCATATGTGAAGCATCCAGTGAATGTACAAAGTTTGGTGGGAATGCAGATGACTGTTTTGAAGTATTCACAGGAGCCACTTTGGTGGTATCGGAGACCGTAAAAGATTGCATAAATGTTTTGACCTAAAATGAAAACAAGAAAACCATACATGTTCCAATGGCATTTTTCTATATGGTTGAACAATTGGTAACCCTAAAGGCGTGGTCCATGTCATTGAAGTCAACTTTGGCACTTTGGATCGGTTAGGTTTTTGGCCCAGTTTGATAATCTCACGATCTTGTAGTTCCGGATCCACTTCATCAGTAATATTTAATGAGTTCGATGCTTTTGCATCTGCCTGTGCAGCCGCCAATATGTCATCTATCTCTGCTTCATTGATCTTGGCCAACTTTTCAGGTGATTCGATTACACCAATCTCAATCATATCGTCATATAATTGCAATTCCTCGGCAGTGAATCGACTCTCTGGTACGCTACCCGATACCAACTTGGCTGCATTTGTCAACCATAGTTGAATTTCACGCGCACCTACTGTTGAGAAAATTATCATTTATACCATTGAAAAGATCCGCCATACTTTCGAATACTAATCCCGTCAAATACTGTGCACATTTTCTCATTTGAGGATCAGTTAGTGCAGTCGATGGATCCTCGTTAACCCTTGCCTCTTTCAAACGACTATAGATCTGTTCCCTAGCACCAATTCTAGTCACTCCATAGGTGTTGGTCATAACAGTTTGCTTCACCACTTTTCTATTAATTCTTGATTGCATTAATATAGCTTCAGGGATATTCTTCAATACGTCATCATCAACTCGTTTTTGAACACCTTTGGCTACGGCAGTATAAACATCACCAGGCTTATCTGAAGGAATCAAATTAACCTGTCTTGCACCTTCGATATCACCACCCAGTGCTGCATAATGCTGCAGCCCATTACAAGATCCATCCTGATGAATAGGCATTCGTGATTCAAACTTTGTAGGATCTGGCACTGATAATGCTTTCTCCAGTTCAATACAAGTAGCTAGCAATTGCCAAGGGTTATCTCCTTTAAGCCACCACTGATCTCCCTAGAAATTATAAATAAAACAAAGTACATCAATTGGATTTCTTGCTGAATCAAATACATTTTCAATGTGAGCTTCTGTAAACTTTTCACGATCATCTAGAGACACCCTAAAGTAATGAGCCAATTTGAACTTTTACTTATCATTCCCAAAAAGGTTGGACACTTGGATTTTCAACCATCGTAGCCCTTTAGCACCCAAAGGACGAGCTTCGGCAAACAAAAGCAATCCCCTAGACAAATCGTTTCCAATATGATTGAAATGAGCTGGCATAGGATAAGCCCTTCCTCTAAAATCCAGATTGTGTGGGAAATAAATGGTTTCGTCAATAAACTAGTCATTAAAAAATTAAAGCTTACAGCTCGAGCAATATCCAATTTATAATTAGTGCTACATCTTTCACTGAATGCATTTTGAATTGTTTGTTTTCTTTTCAATATGGCAGATTTGTAACCATATTTAACTTTGTAATTTGTTTCATAATCCTCTGGTTTTTCGATTTCAGGAATATCATCCAACAAGACAGGAATTCCAGGGACACTGATGTTGCTATTCCAAAAGTATGCAGCTACTTTGTAGATGGCTGCGTTTATTTTCCATGGTACCGCACCCAATGCGTCAAGGGACCGCATGGCAGTTACTAAATGACCAGCTTCTGCTGCCGCATGGATGTAACTTTTATGCTCCATTGAATTTTTGTGTCTGACCATAGAAAACCGATGCTGTAGGTATCCCCCTGAATTTGGACTTAGCCATGGTAATGGGGGAACAAGCATTGGTAAACTCCATGGGGCTACATCTGCAACATTGTTTAGTATTAAATCATTCAAGGCTGGATGAATGACAATAATCCCAACACATTTTGGTCCAATATACATTTTATCATGCTTGAACGCAGGAACAATTTCAGTACTAATCTCGTTAATATTTATAAAGATACTTGAAAGTATTTGCAACATCAGTTGCAGGGACTCTTATTGGAACTTTGGTGACTTTGATACACTTTTCAACCAGCAAAGTTCCAATTTGTATCAACGCTCTATCACCCCAATGTGGTTTCCATTTGTCGCTACGTTTGTGCTCATTTTTACTAAACTCTGTGATAGCTTTTCGTAGTGTCATGGATAATAGTTTTCCAGAAGAATGAATTTTGTGGACACTTCTATCTAGATTAACCTAATAATGATGTTAAGAAGAATAATTTAGCATACCAATTTCAAATTCTTTTTCTGATTTAATTGTGTTAAATTGTGTTCACGTTCAATTGCTTTTCCAATCTGCATTACCAAGTTTAAAAAACGCATTTGACCGAATTTAGTGACATCGTCAGTAAGTTGTTTTGTGCGAAGAATTTCAGCAAACACAATTCTAGTCATGATCGCTGGAGGTAATAATTTCATGAATGGCATGTATTGTGGGTCAAGTTCACCAGACTTTATCGATGCTTCAATTTCTACAGTTAAATCGTCATGCCAAGTTTGGATTAAATCTGGTGGTAATTTGCATACTCTGCGCATTTCCTGTGGTATATTTTCTTGTGAGGCTTCAAATAATTCTTGAGCGGCAGTATAAGCTCGTTGTTCTAACCACAACTGTTGAGAGTACTTTGGCATATTAACAGTATTCTTTTTTCCTTCTAAAGTTTTTCGTAAAATTGAAACACCCAATGTTTTTATTCCAGTTAAATCCTCCAGGGCACTTTCTGTGGGTTTGTCGTCTGATATCTGATGTGAATCTTCTAGAGCAGAGAGTAATAAATTATCGATATCTGAATTAGGCTTCTGTATATTTTTTCCCATCGACTGTAAAGTGATTCTTAAAGGATTCACTTGATGTTCTTCAAAAAAGTATGTAGTTTGAAGCAATTCGTCCAATTGCAGTCCATCCGCTTCCAAAGACTTTATACAATCTTTTGCTTGTTGTATTTGACTTGTTTCCAAATAATAGGATATAACACAAGCATATATTGAAATGGTACGTTTCACATTATATTCGGATTCCATATTGTCAAACCATTCCATTGCACGAGGATAATAGTCCAAAATAAGCATATTCTGTTTTTGTTTTTCCAAAAATAAATCAATAAATCGTTCAATCATTTTTGGATTTATCTTGTTTTGCAATTCTGCACGATTTGATCTCCAAATTTTATGGAAAACGACTTCAGCATATTCTAAATCATCTGATTCCATTGCAGCATAAATACTAGCTATTGATTCTTCCAATTTACTGTTGGTTAAAGATCGATGTAGTAAGACCGAGTTTGAAGCCAATTCTGGTTGATCCAATATAATATTTCCTTTGGGAAATAATTCATCCATCAAAGACTTTTCCATTATAGAATCGTAAGGTTTATTTAAGGATAAATGTAAATTATCCCTTGAAGGGAGCAAGTGTTTTAAATTGAAAGGATCTGAATGATTTGAATGAGAAGTTGAAGTTGAACATCTTTTGTTTCTAATGCATTTCAATTGACTGATTGTTGAAGGTAGTCGTCGCATTGAAAAAAAAATAAAAAGTTTGTGTTGAAACAACTTTGTTAAATTGACCGTTACGAAGTCATTTGTGATAAAAGATTCTCCAGGTACAATAATATTGCTAATCACTAGTCTACTATAGCAAATGTATTATGAATCACTCATTGAATTTGAAAAACACGGTTTTATGTAGCATTATTTGGATTTTTAAATATTTATGAGCAGAGACTAAACTAACAACCTAGTGGCGGGTATTGTGGGGAAGGGAGTTAGGTCGTCGATACGGTTGGTAACCAGACGGGACTGTATGAGCACGGTGGGATTTACTATCTCCAACTACATGTCCAGTGCGACCTGCATTGACTTTCGGCCTTTCATGTTGAAGTGGACGGTAACGGTCGTTACTGGACTTGAAGTTTTGAGTACAATTTAAAGGTATGGATCCATGATTTACAGTACCCGTCAAAGTTGAACCATTAACTTTCGGGTGAATAGGAGTTTTGTTGGGAATAGTTGCATCAGGAGATGTCAACGTAGGCCTTTTAGCACTACGACTCTGGGTCTCAATCAGAACTCTTTGACTTACTGGAACAATAATAGAGGCATTCAAAGTCTTGACTTTGCCCTCTATCTTCAAAACGAGTTTTTCGGTAACTGACCGGAGATGGCCTATATCTCTAGCGGATGCAATTTCTTTTGCAATCACTTTACAGTCAAAAAGCGAATTAAAAACCTTTTAACTTTCGAATACCCAAACGCTTAGCAAGTTTCCAATCGGTTCCATTTAAGGTCTTTAGCGATTCATTTGTTGCTAAGCAGGCCAAATAAACCGATGCTTGTGCTAATAATTCTGGTGTATAACGAACGGATACTGAAGAATACAATCTGAAAGATAAGTTAAAAAGGAAAAACTCACGCATCACTGCATAAGTGGAAAGCGTGTAATTGAAGTTGTTTAGATCCTGGGAATTAATACTATACACCTTTGTTACCACCAAAACTTCGAATTAAATCGATAGCTATTGGATGGGGTAAGAGAGGACAATCATCAAAACATAACATTTCAAGTATATGTTGTTCTGTAACGAGTATTTTGTCATACCAATAACAAAATTCCTAACGCGAAAATTAATTGAAAAAAAAGGAATACTTTGCTGGTTTCACTCAAATCAGAATGCCCTTTCTTTGCAGCACGAGCACATACTCCAATAATTGTTTCGATTTTCAAATAACTCCCAGAGTTTCCTATTTTCGAACATAAAAAGAGTAAAGCAGCAGAAACTTCATGGTATTCCCACTTTTGGAAAGAACACCTCATGTAGAATCTTTGAATTAATAGTTTGCCCTTGTTGATTAATTCCTGAGGCCTAAAAGAATGAGCTTTTAAATAAGTTACATTCCCAAAGACTTTCCACAACGTTCCAAGAAGTGAGTAGCATAATAACGCAAGCAAGATTCTTCGACGATAGTTTTCCCTTCCAACACACTAGGTGCCTTTAGTAGTTCTCTGTCTCTGAATATCCATTTTCCGCTCATTCTGCCTTTTACTAAGAAAATTTTTTATAAAAAAGGAGGATCTGTTGACTCAAAAACGAATGTGGCGTGCTAAGCCACATTACAAATATGAGCCTACCCCCATCTCCACTCAATCGAATGATTAACCCGCACATAAGAAATCAAAGATATTTTTGAGATACATGGGAATTCGCGATAGTTATTACTTGCATTTTATAGCAATTTGATACTATCGAAAATTACCATAAAATTGAAAGAATTTTTTAAAAAAAACAGATATTTGATTGTCTTGAGTAAATCGGCCAACACAAGATACCATCATGAGAGAATATACAGAATAGAATCCATCAAGAACCGAGGAAAGGCAAGAGTATCCAATACAAAAGGCCCTTTGTACGTTGGTAGTAGTGACGAGTGGAGAGTCTAATTAAAAGCCAGTCAATCAAACAACAATAAAATCAAAAGTATGAGAAATGAGAGACAAGAAACAAAAAATCGTTAATTGTGGAAGACGCAACGAGCCGTATGAGGCTTGAAATCAAATCACGTTGTTGATACCATTCTTCATGCAAAGAGTGAAGTATTCACTTACTTGACTGGTGACAAATGATGGCTCTAATTAAATCATATCAAAAGATAAGTAATTAATCCATTGAATTTCGGTCTTTTAAAAATTTTTCTTTTAACTAGAGGTTGGACATATGGTCCACCAATCCTGCAACATATAAAATATTTCATATGAGCATTATTATTTATTAGAATGAGGAAATTAAAACTAACCAGCAAGAGGACTGGAACAAAAAGTACGGAAGAGGATTTCTATAGATATATGAGGGAATTATTTATTTGATATTGGAGCTTTAGATATTTGATCGCATGTAACTTGTATATCATCGATTAGGGATTTTTTAACAACAGATAATTGATTAATTTGGGTTTGCATTAATTTGATAGCATTTTGATCAAGAGATCTAAAATGTTCATTTGTACTTGTAGATTCCAACAAAGATTTTGGTTGAAGTTCATCCAAACGCTCTAGTATGCGAATCAATAATTCCTCAATTTCCAATTTTTTCTTTATAGTTAATTTGTCCGCTTCGTTAATGTCTTTGGACAGGATATCACGATAATCGACTTCAGCAGCCCTTAGAGCACCCTTCAGTCTTTTAGCTTTGTTCTTGAAAGAATTTTTGAGTACAGTAGCGTGATGATCATTGATGAGATACTGAGTAGTATACAAGACCAATGCTGATGTAGCTACAGTACAGACAGTTGCAATGGCAATGGTAGCCACAGTGTTAATCCAATGAGTCATTGAAAATGTTTAAATAAGTAGAGAGTTTTGAAGAATAAAAAATTGAAAAAAAAAATTCAATAGATATTCCAAATTCGGGGCGTTTCAAATCGGGAGTGTTTGAGCTGCAATTTGATAGACCGCAATCATGAATGAGAATTGTGCTTTTCTATCATTGGATTTAATTATCCCTGTTCAATGACTAGCATATCTATCTATCTTTGAGTTTCTTTATAGATCGCAGCCACAATGATTGATCCATTAGAGCCAACCTTTGTAATGTGTCCTTGTGTTACATTCAATTGAAAAACTATTGTCAAACATAACCTTTATTGATTTATCTAGTTACCATCAATTGAAATTCCTCTTTTAATATTACCCCAGCCAATTAATCTGAATGTTAAATCATTGTAATATTACCTCCAGTGCTTATCAATACGTCGTGAAAGTGCAATCTTTTCTCCCACTTCTGTACAAGCAGGTGTAGTTAATATAATCTTGGCCAAATCAGCTTTGACAGAAATCACACGTCCACCGGTGGTGGTAGATCCAATATTTACCATCAACACTTCATTTTTGGATAGTTTCTGAACTTTAGCTTGTTTCTTATCTTCAGTCTTCACACCCAGCAATTGACGTAAAAGGAAGTAGTTAATCTCTAACTCAATGTAAACAGCAGATAGGGAGCCGACTGCACCCAATACTTGTCCAACCAATCGATCTGATCTACAAAGAGTTGGATCAATTCTGGTACCAACACCTATAGACTAATTAAAAAAATACAAATTACCAATTAAACCACCTGGTACAGCAAACTTCAGATCATTACCCTCAGTATATAATGACACAACTTTTGAGAAAATCGATCGACATACAGTTCTACCTTCACTATCCTTTGTAACGACACCAGGACGAATTTCAATTTCATCTCCCAACTTCAAAACACCACATAAAATAGAACCACCAGCAACTCCTCCCTTTAGATCTGCAATTTCTGAACCAGGTCTGTTGACATCAAATGAACGAATAACAATCAATCTGGAGGCAGATGAGAAATCTCGAACAGGTATAGGAACTTTCTTGACAATATATTCATTGATAGCATCAATGTTATACTTTAACTGTGCAGATATTGGAATAATTGGAGCTCCATCAGCAACTGTCCCCTGAACAAACTTCAAGATTGATTCGTAATGTGCTTCAGCAGCACTTTGCTTGATCAAATCAATCTTGTTTTGAAGAATAATAATATGTTTTAATTTCATAATTTCAATAGCAGCTAAATGTTCTGAAGTTTGAGGTTGTGGGCAAGTTTCATTTGCTGCAACCAATAACAGTGCTGCGTCCATGACAGCAGCACCGTTTAACATGGTAGCCATGAGAATATCATGCCCAGGACAATCTACAAAAGATACGTGACTAACAATTAGTAGAACTAAATTTACCGTAATAATCTCATTCGTCCCATACATCCAACTCGTTCACAAGGAAATCCTTCCTCTTTATCTGATTTATAGGAACGATAACATCCTGGTCGAGGGCAAGATTCTCTATCACATTTGAAAATCTAATAACCATTAAAATAAGTTGTAAAAACCTTTGCATTTGCATAACCCAACTTGATTGTAATATTTCTTTCTAATTCATTCTTAAAACGAACAGTATGAATTCCAGAAATAGCTTTAACGACCGTAGATTTTCCATGAGCTACATGACCAATTGTACCTAATATAATCAAAGGTCTAATGATCCATACCGATATTGATTGTTGCTTGTCTTGAAATAACTTCAGGTGATAATGGTGTTAACTTTGTCAAATCCATTTTAATTGTGAGGTTGGAAAAAAAAATTACACACCTAAAAATTTAGATGAATGTAAATGAAAAGTTGGTTGAAATGAGAGAGATTTTTGTTACTCTCAAGGTGTATAAGACCATTGAAGAGTTCTTTGTATTGAGCATCAAACAAGTACATCTGATGCACCTACTTCATTCAACAGTACTTTGCATTTGATGTTTTATCAAACTATTTTATCAGTCACTATGCATTACATATAATAGTATATCTTCTCAAGCTGAGTACATAATGTAACATATTATAAATTTGTCTTTTAAGACCAAACTCCATCACCAAATCACTTACTCTTGTTGTTCTCAAGTATGCTAAATCTAATGACACACATTCTGCTTGTAGAAGATTACTTGTCGTGGGTTTTTTCTTCGCACACATGGATGGATTTCATTAACAAAAGTGGATATAACATTTCGTTATTTTATAAATGGAACCTTCTCAAGAGTATGCAGAGAAAACCTCAACCCCACCAAGTGATGCATCTCTAACAACTCCAACGTGTAGAATATGTTTGTGTAACGACACCCAAAATGACCCACTTATATCTCCCTGTCAATGTAACGGATCAATGAAATTTGTTCATATGAGCTGCTTGACTAAATGGATGGAAACAAAGGAAATATACTATCAATGTGAAGTGTGTCATTACAAATACAACATCCAAAGAAGATTCAATACATCGAAAATATTGAAATCAACTTGGCTGACCATTGCGGTGTTTGCTATCTTGACTATTGCAATGATTGCATTATGTGGACTATTGACTCCTTATACTTTACCAATATTCGTGTCATTAAGAATAGATGGAATTCCCCATTGGGCAAAATTCATTATTACTGGGACAGTTGCTTACGGAATTATTGGCTTCTTATTTTCAATCATTCATATGACGATGGTATGTTGTGGAAAATCCACAGAAAATAACTGGAAATCCAGAGCCCCTACACGTTCGTACCACAGAAATGACAGTTGTAATCATTGGGCTTTCTGGTACCTATCCTGTTCACCAAATGACTGTGGAGACTGCGGTGGCTGTGATGGTGACGCTGGTAAAGATGGTTGTTTGATTGTATGTGGGATTGTTGCCGCTTTGGCTGCTATAGCTGGGATCATCTACCTGTTCACAATTGGATATATGGCCCTATTTGCTATTATTGAGGGATATCTGGATGAGAAAAGTTGGCAGGCACTGAATGAGAAGACTAAACCAACCAAGAAATGAAAATAGAATAACTATTCCCTTTATTTATTATAAAAACAAATTGAACTTAAAATGGGTATGCAAGTACTAAGTTTGGAGAACATATTGTTTTTCCTCTTGCACATCATTGTACTGTATGACAATCTATCTCACGTATAAATTGCTATATCAAAACGCCAAAAGCAAAGTACAGTATCTTGTAATCTTATTAAGAGCACACCCGAAGTTCAATGCGAGCGTTTCTGACTGAACTTGGTTCATTAAACCATCTTATGACTGATAAAGCTGATTTATTAAAAATCTCTTGTTTAACTGGGAAGCAAATAGAAGTATTATGCATCTCTGGTACATAGTGACGTGCTTACGTTTATTTCAGACTCTGAATCCAAATATTCATTAGTCACTTTACTTGAAGTGTTTCTTCGGCTATCGATAGCTGTAAGAAATTCAAACTGTAGTTAATCCAGTATAATTAATTATCTGACCATGGTTTATATATGCAAAATGGAAACACAAATTAATGACATTGAGGTTTGTAAGAAAAATTTATATATATATATATATACTGTGTCAACGTGTCATTAGCGATCAGAACTGGGGTTTTCAACACACAGGCATATGATAATACCAAATATCATGTACTTTATATGCATTACTTTTTAAATATATCAAATACAATGATTGGAACTCTACTGGGAAAATCATCTCATAGTATCGGTAACTGGATCAGTGAGCTTATTGCCCATTCTATAATCCCATTGAAGTGTTATTTGGATTTATTAAGAAAGATTTAATACGCAACGTTGAATAATGTTCACCATCAAGTAGCGGTATCTATTGCAACATTCAAAACGTTCTCAATGACTCATATTTTTAAACATTGTGGATATCAAGCTTTAGGCTTTTTTGATCCTGGCCACGCATTAGAGCATGATATGAAAGAATTTGGTTTTGAATGATTAAGTTTAAATAAAGATTTGGATGTCTTTATCAGAAGTAGAAAATTTCAAAATTTAAGCTTCACACAAATAAGCTTTACGGTTCATTGTGGTCTTCATCGCGTTGTGGGGGATCCTATTCAACAGCTGATCTCCAAATGATGGGTTGGTGGTAGGAATTTGTTGAGCTTCTAATGCTTGTTTAGTTGCTTCAAGTCTTACGGCAAGTTCTTTAAGCAATCCCAAAACACCTTGGATTAAAATACAAACAAGAAAAGAAATCAATTCAATCGATCAGTGTAGTTAACTGTGTATCTGAATGATTGACTGAATCTACTTCTGGTTGCACTGCAAACTGAATGTATGTCATTGAAGCGATGGTGGACTGACCAATAAACAAAACTTCTCAGCATCAAACCACAATTTACTAATATATTTGAGAGACATTAAATATTACTACAGCCAATTTAAAATACTGAATATTAAGATCATTATTAAAAAGATAATGTAGCTGTGTGAACCACTCAGTTATATCATCATCCAGTTGTGATAAGATGTCCCAGGTTGAAGGATGCATTTGGAAAGTTTCAAACTATTGTTGCAGCTTCATTTGTGAAAGCTTCCGAAAACTTGGCTTAGCTTGATAGCTTACCAACAGATTATAGTGTCTGAAGCTGGAAATTATTCCACATCTATTGCCAAAAACAAAAGAAGAAAACCAGCGCCGTTATATTTATGCATTTACAAAAAGGTTGAATAAACCATTATTCACACGTTCATTTATGGTTGAATGTACAACAGCTTGTTTCGATTGCAAATCTCCCGTGATTTCAATGGATATTCCTTCCTGCTCCAGCCACTGATATTATACTCTATGATATGATCCCAACAAAAGTACCTACAATCTTTTACTCGATTTATTTAATATAGCAAACAATCGAACGTCACAGATTTGCATGTTTAAACGTGGGTTTGTTGTGACGAGGTATTGCTTTTTGCTTTGGGACATTTATCCAAATAAGCACCGCCTTTTAGTAATCAGCCTTGTTTCATTACTATTGGATAGTTCAATGATTATTTAAATACTATTCAAGTATCAATTCCTATAAATGGCACACAAAGAAGCGTACACGCTGTCATATTGTGTTTTTCCTTTGGTTTTATAATCCGTTTAAGTATTGTACGAAAACTGAAAAAAAACATCATACAACTGACAAGGTGGTGTTCGAGCCACATTGTACTTAAATACTGAAATAAATTAATCAAGAATGATTCAATGAATCCATCAGAAGAATATGCACCACAAGTTTCAACAAAAGTTGTAGATACAAATCATGATCAACCAGTGTGTAGAATCTGTCTCTGCAATGATGACCCGAACGAACCATTTATTTCACCTTGTTCATGCAATGGGACTATGAAATATATACATTTAAGTTGTCTAAACAAATGGCTATTGACCAAAGGACCAATATACCAATGTGAAGTTTGCCAATTCGAATACGACGTGCATCAGAGAATCAGAACTGCTACTGTGTTAAAATCAACTTGGTTAACATTCATTATCTTTTGCTTACTGACTGCATCAATAATCGCTCTATGTGGATTGCTGACTCCATTAGTAATGCCTGTGTATAAATCCATAAAGGTTGACAATGTGTCGTATTGGATATTATACATTGTTACTGGATTTTTTGTATACGGGATAATAGGATTTCTTGTGGCAGTGATCAATACAACAATCAGTTGTTGCACAAGTACAAAAGAAGAAAAAGAAGCATTAGAACAGGAGAAAAAGAGGGGCTACCCAAGCAGACCGGTGAGTTATTTTGGAGGATACCATTCGAACAATTTCTATTGTTGGTATTTTGCGTGTAGTGGATGGAATACCAATAGTGATTGCAATTGTAGTGGTGGTGATGGTAATGGTTGTATGATTATCTGTGGATTGTGCGGAGCAGTGTTTGCAGTGCTAGGAATTCTGTACATTTTCATCGTTGGTTACGTGATTTTATATCGAGCCATTCAAGACTTTCTAACGGCGAAAGGATGGAAAGCGCTTAATGAAAAGGAGAGATAATGAGATAACAGGCTACTAAATAGACTATTACCTAATATACTATTACTCATTCTAAATACCTTATGCAGTATTTGTTATTTCTTATACCTAAATGCTAATCAGTTTTTCGAATGGAATCATCAATGTCATCCATTCATCACTTGGATGACTCACTTCAGTTCTCATTCGTTTTTTATTTTTGAAAATCAATGGCAGTTGTATACCAAGCAGAAACTGGAGCTCCCATTACTGTCCCGTCTCTAGCAAACCTAAAGTATTTGCTTATTTGATTCATCCATAGTTTGGAGGAGCTGCAAGCTTTTCTTCAGTCAAAAACGCTTATTCCAATCGATTGTCAGATCTTATTATTTGCTGATGGTTCACAACTGCAACAAAATTCTAGTCTACTCGATCAATCTATATTCTTGTTTAATAGAGCAATATTGGATCAACCTTCTGATTCCCCTCATATGTCCATTGATATTGAACCTCCAGCCACTGAAGTTGCTATTCAAGATACGTTGGTGACAAATGCAGATCAACGTCCCGACCCACAGTCTTTCTTGGCTGCTTTCAATTCACATGTGGATTACGGAATGGTAGTTTGATCACTGGATTAAATTTTAGGCTTTACTGAATATTGCTAGAAAACATGCTGCTACTTGTGATAACCTTTATCAACGTAAAATAATACTGTCTTTATACTAGAGCAACTGATTCAATCAAAGTCTCTAATGATAGCTATAAACAATTTGGAATCTCACAGCTCGTACGGAATTTTCATTATATTAACACAACAGATCAATTCTGGATACTTTTGATGCCTTTAATAGACATGCTCAGAAAGAGTTTGCCAATCATACCATTCTACTACAAAAGTATAATTTATCTAGGTTGACATTTTAGTTTTCCAACAGATTTACATACCCTTAATCAAATTCCCATTCATAATGCAATTATTTCTGAACAGCGTACTTTAGATGATTTTGTTCCAAAAGATAAATTGTTTGCCTGGGTTAAAAGATGCCAAATGGCACACGGTATGATGTCTGTATGGATTAACATTATAGATCATTTAGTCGCCAGTACAGCTCAATTATTAGAAACAATGCAAGATATAAGAAATGGTTGCGACGTGGAGAATTTGACGATTACTGGAGTAGAGTAAACAATTACTTATGTAATATCTCCTAGCTTCTCAAAATTAAAAAAACTTTTGGACACCACTAAAGAGGTCATTAGCAAAATAGAGTCCAGACAGCATACATTTGAACGAGGTACCAAGTGTCACTTTTAATGTCAACAGATGCATCGCGAATTGCATTGTTCTGCAATGAAATCAAATCAGACTCCAATGCAGTTCAGTTTGACCAAAGACTTCAAGCAATTGAGCACTTATATCAAATTCATGTATCTGATTATCTCCCTGAAATTACCAAATTTGATCGATATATTCGGGAGACAGTGATTTACTTTTCAGATTCCAAGGTAATCCAATATGTTATTAATATATAGCTTCATCTGACACAAGTACTGAAAGGAAAGTTACAAAGTATATCCCACTATCAATCAGTAATAGCTTCTGTAAAACCAAACATTGCAAGTTTAACTAATGCAATGAATATGCAATCGGATGCATTGTTACAATTATTACATGTTCATCGAATGGCCCCTGCATGGGGTGCAACGCTTGTTGAAATTGTGAGACGAAAAGAATATGTTCGAGTCTTTCTAAAAAAAGCTAAAGAAATGGCGGATGTTTTGTCGCAATTTCGATCTCAAGAAGAACGAAAACGATATACATTCAAAAATGAAATTGCTCGTTACCTACCTAATGGTTTGATAACTGGTTTGGATGATCCACCACCTTATTGTGAAATTTCAGTTTCCAACACCAAAGATTCTCTTCCTAAACTAGTTTTAGACGATATCTCTGGTATTATTATGATAGACATTAACATATTAGCATTTGAGAGATTGGTTTCCACTTTGAGATCCTCTCAAATTCAAGGTGATTTTAATGGCAGTGTCGGATCCGATTCGATATCAAAACTACAAGCGACAATGATTAAAATGGCACCACAAGTTGAACATATCAGTTTAGATTTTGAAAAAATTATTGGGAAATCTGGATTGGTTGATCAAACTCGACAAAGATTTGAAGATCAAAAAAGAAAAGTTCAAATAAATCCGTCTGTGCTTCAAGGTACACATAAAGCTTTAATTTGTAGAATTGTCAACCCCTACTGATTCCAAAACAATGAGAAGTAGAGCCAATTCTAAGGGAGACTCTTCACCAACAGTAAAGAGGGATGATACACTTAAGGCTTATGAAGCTCGCATACGTTCTTTAGAATCACTGTTACAGGAAAGATACCGATCTGCTGCAATAGAAGAATCCCAACCTGAAAGTGTTCTTGAATCCTCTGAAGTCAAAAGGTTGAAGGATGGATTTGAACAGGAGCAAAAATTAAACCAAACTCTTCAAGAGGAAGTTGCACTACTAAAGGCCAAAAACAAGGAAGTAATATCTAAATAATTCATGTTAGTTGGAGAAACAATTGGAGGATCAAGAGAAATTGAAAACCAGCCACCAAAATTTGCAGAAAGATTCCGAACTAGTAATGTATTATTTTTCTGATTTTAAGGTATCGGCCAAACAAAGTCAGTTGATTGAAAGAGTTGACCACTTGGAAAAACAATGTGGAAATGTAATTTGACCTAATCCTCTAATTTTGGTTAGCAAAAGCAGCTACTTTTTGAAGTATCTACACATCTCCACTCATGTTTGAGTACATTAAAGTCAACTGATGAATCAATGATTAACTGTGACTCCATTGTAATTCCAGATTCTGTTCATTCTGATAATCTACGCCAAATGATGCGAAAGGTGGAAGATGATGTTATCAGTCAAATGGCATTATTGTCTAGTTTGAAGGCATCTTTAAGCGAGAGCACTGGTGGTGCTAGTGATGAAGCTCAGGTATCCTCGATTTAGCTTATTTGTTTTTGTAGACAGTTGCTGTGGAGATTGTTTCGCTATTACAACGGGTGACTGATTTGGATGCCCATTTGAGAGATTGTGAAGCTGAACTCACTCAAGTTCAAGCTCGTGAAGCAGTTTTAGAAGATGAAAATACTTCAATTAAAGTTTTATTGACCAAATCAGAAACTGATTTACAAAAGATTCAATCAACAAACACAGAATTAGTACAGAAAATTGAGAGTGAAACCAAGGAGAGAATTGAAATTGAACAGCAATTAAAATCTTTGTCTTCTGAATCAGATCAGAAACAGCAATTGGTAGATGAACTTCAAGTAAAAATAACTGCACTGGAATCCCGCCCACGAAATGAGCAAACTGTTAGTGAGATGTTGTTACTTCAGGGAATTGTACAAACGAAGTCAATGCAAATTTCCGCTTTCAAAGAAGGTATTGAGGATTGGGCTATCGTATCCCGGTTGGCAATAGAGCAATTTTCACAGCACTACCAATACTGGAATATCCTTCATGAACTGTCGAATCGACCTGAATCCTATACAATTCATTTCCAAGATATATTAGATGTAGACCCAGAACTATTTCCTGAAGATCTTGACCAGTTCTTAATGGCTTCCAATCAACTTTGCAGGCAAACTTATGACCGCATCATGAATATTACAAACTGTTCCCCAATGGCCCTTGCAAATGAAATGAAAAGCCTCTTTAAACAATATCAAATGAATTTGGGACGCCGTATTACATTTCAAAAGTATGATTGTTTCAATTTAATCATATTTTAGTTTTCAAGTTGGTGATTTAACATTATTTGTTCCAACAAAGAATCCCCAAGCTTGGGCAGCCTTCCATGTAGAAACGCCAAATTATTTCCTAGATTTGACTTCGCACCCCTCATTTTTGGTCCGTTCCAAGTATGAATTTCTCTCTATTAACCTTAGAAAACGTGAATGGATATTGGCGTTCATACTCAAAATCCAACCGATCGTAGCAGGTGAAGATGACGACCCAAATTTAATTGGATTGCCCAAAGGCATGACTTATCATCAATGCCAATGTAAACCTTGGGTTTAGCCCTGTGTAGATCTTTCTTTTTTATTCAAAGTGTATAGTTATTCAATGTTATAAAACCAATTTCTTCTGTTTATTTTTCCTTGTTTATTATATTGATTAGTTAGTTCTAAGGACGAAATTATTTTTTGTCTATAGAAAAACAAATGGCAATACTTTGGAATCTCAGATGCAAATCGAATATAATTGGACCTCCATTTCAGATTATAAGAAATAGATTCATTCAAAGGTACATGAGTGTGGTGATACTGGACCAACCCAACATTACGGTCAAGATTGAAGAAAAGTCATCAGGATGGGATGATGATGTATCATTGGAAAGCTTTTTAACTTTCGACCCAATCAAGCAACCGTCATATGTGTCTACAGTAAAGCAGAATTGTGTTAACTATCAGATTATACCAACACAATCACCATTTTATGAATTGTTTATCAAATTAAAGGATATAAAATCAGTCGATTATATTCATAAAATAGTTCAAGACATTGATGCTGATATATGGAATTCCCCTGAATCAACGACGTTTTCATCTGTCATCATAGATTCAAATCCAAAGTGTATAAAGCAGTTGTTTGAAGTTGCACCACTTGATATCTTTATGTATACCATCAACAAACAGTTATATTTGGCTTCTTCAAATACCAAAGTTTTCGATATTATTGATGAGTTGAAATTGAATGACATTAAACCAAATTCAAAAACTTTTGAAAATATAGCATTCTATTTAGCTAATGCACAATTACCATTCGCTGATATCATCACCGCTTTATACAGTATTAATGAACGCTGGACTATTCCGACTGCTATGTATATCATCCTGGCAAAAAGCATAGACAACCTGGAATCTGAAGTCCAGAATTGGATAAACAATCATGACGCTATTTTTAATGACCCATATTTAACAATTGTTTATAACTTGTACCTCTCTTCGCTTATTAATCAACCTATTTCTTACACTAATCGACAAAAGATGGAAATGTTAAAACATGCAGATAAAATCACCAAATTTAATACAGTACTATATTTATTCAATCATTCAATGGGAATTGCAAATCAGTCGACATATGAAATATGTATGATGAACGCATTGGCCTTACAAGATATTGATACCGCTTTTGACTACTATGAACAGGCACAAGCTTTAATCCACAGTCAATATCCTCCAGATATTCGATATAAACTATTTGCAGGATTGATTATGATGCTTAAATACAAACATGCAATTTCATTATTGGTAGAATTTTCAAAAGAGAATTTGATTCCACCAGTGATGCCATGTATACGATTAATTAACGCAATAATCCAAGGTGATCAAGATATGACACAGATTACCCAATGTATTCACAGACTCAACATGAATGACGATTTAAAGGATAAAATTAACTTGTTGATCGTACGAAAACTTATTTATATGGATAAAATTCATGCAAGAAGGGTTTACAACTGGATGGTGTCAGCAAAAATACCGATTAATTCGTTAGTTAATGAAATATTGGGAGAAAGAAAACTGTGCCTGCCTGGACCTGTTGGATAACTATCAACTTTGCTCAAAAAACAGATAATATACTTAATTAGCATACCAGTGGTTTCTTTTCTGTGTCTTATTGATCATGGCCATAGATTAAAAAAACACAATTATTCAAACTAAATATCTGATATTCTTTTTTGAGTTAATATTTGATGGTTTATTAGAAGGTCAGGCAAACTATTCTCTATACCACATTACAGTCCCTCTTTCACGGCGCATCTTTTTCTGCAATTGAAGAACTCCATACAATAAGGCTTCAGCAGTTGGTGGACATCCTGGAACATAAATATCCACTGGAACAATTCTGTCACAACCTCTAACCACAGCATATGAGTAGTGATAGTATCCACCTCCATTAGCACCTATAATCAATTAGATGTGTTATTGAAAATTGTACAAGATCCCATGGATATAACCCAACGAGGTTCTGGCATTTGGTCATAGCTAAAAATTAAAAACCTGTTGGCTTACACTTTTCGGAGAGCTGGAGCCATTTTATTTGTCAAAGTACCAGCGACAATCATTACATCGGATTGACGAGGTGAGGCTCGAAAAACAATCCCAAGTCGATCCTGATCGTATCTTGCAGCAGCCATGTGCATCATTTCTACGGCACAACAAGCCAAACCGAAAGTCATTGGCCAAATAGACGAAGTACGAACATAGTTAACGATTCCTGAAATATAAATGGTGATATCTTTTACCATCCTAAAAACATAAAATCTCCATAAAAAAATACGATAGTAGTCAAAGCAAATTCTACAGATGAGTTGTTATAACATACCGGCAGAGTTATTCAAAGAAGAAGGTAAATTAAAAGGATTAACAGGAGTCAAGTCAGAATCGATACTCTTTTTATCAAAGGAAGTGAGACCTTCTTCTCGTCCATTTTTGATAAGTCTCATCAGAGAACGTCTGTTAGATTGCAAATGAACACCCAAACGAGGCATTCGAATGGCCCCTACATATCAGGATTGAGAAAGAGTTACTGCAAGTGTTTGCAATCAACGACATCAAAAAATGAAAAAAAGATTGAAGTAAATCGAATTCATTTACCCACTAAACACTTCTAGATACAACTATCTGCTGATACAATAAAGTGATACTAGTTCTATTGTTTTTAACATCATATTTGGTAAGTTACCAGGATGAATACTTTAGTTTGACTAAATGCTGTTATCCTTACCAAATTGTTATTTCGGTATTGTGTGAATTGTAGTATCTATCCAATGTTTGGTATTCGGAACCATCGGGATGTGATGCATTTTTTTTGTTTTTTAATTCAATCCTGAACTTACTTCAATGGGGGATCAGAATAATTTAGAAGACACCAAACCTAAAGAGAAAACAAAGAGAAAAAGAAGGAAAGTTGCGAAAGCTTGTACTTTATGTCGTAAAGCGCATGTGTGTTGTGACGAACCCAGGTATATTTCTCCTCATTTAACAGAAGACCCTGTGGCCGTTGTGTGAAAAGAGGGCATCCGGAATTATGTACAGATTACTCAAAACCTGCAAAATCAGACTCTCCTATTCCTGTGCAGATTCAGCCAAAACCAAATTCTAATGTCAACATCAATAATTTAGGTGTAATGAATCAGAATTATACCCAGGCAGTGGATTTTTTCCAATTATTCCAGAGTACGTCTGCATTACCAATGGATGATCCTACATCTGTGTTCAGTAGTCTTGCTGTGTTGCCATCTAATCAGATCTCTCATAACACTGATGCACCGATATGTTTCCTACCTGCACCTAACTGGCCTCCAGTACAACCTATATTCGATCTAGAAGACATTTATCCATCAGGTAGGTTATGCTATTCAATAACTTTAGTTGCTGCTTTGGGCAAACAATTACAATCATCTGCTGCCTGCAAATCTAGAGGTTTAAATGCTTGCTTAGATTGTTCTTTTAATATTGAAAACAGATTACCACAACCCTTCCCTAGTACGCCTCCGAATGCAAATGCACCAATTGAATATGCAACTGAAGAAAACGAATCTTCATTGGAGCGTATGGAGCGGAACAATGAAGCTAAGATGAAGGAATTGAGTGTGAATGATCAATTGGAATTGATGCAGCAAATGTCGAGAAATAATTCATCCAGTTCGGACTTGGGCATGGATATTAGTAATCAATCTTTTTCTTTTGGTTTTTCATACTTAAATGGCAATCAAGATACCCAATTAAATCAAGAGTCAATGAATGTTGAAAGTGATCAAAACGTTGTTAGTAATCAAGAGCATGACACCATACACGAAAAGCAGACAACCGTTAATAATCCCATTCTTAAATCTGCATCTGAACAAATAGAATACGATCAAACGAATAATTCTGCCTCAAGTGGACTCAATAATATTGGTACCGACAATCAGATGGATATATTCCTCAGCAGCCTTTTATCAAACCGAGAAACTGAGGATGATTCCATTTCTGCCTCGGGGATGAAACCAAATAGCCCAAGTCTACATGAATTTTTAAAGCAAAACATGATTGACTATTACAGCAAAATGGATCATTTAGAACCGTTATTGAAAAATATTGGCATTGAAGTTCCAATTGTTGCACATATTCTGGTTTTGATTAAAAACCTAAACAAAACTAATTTAGTCTCCAAGATAACCTTGGCCAAGTATTCCGAGTTTTTGTTATTAGGATTTCCGTCCACTCCTACCTGTATATTTTCCACATCAGGAAAAATATTACAAGCCTCAACCTCCTTTTCAAAACTTATATCTATCTCATCTGATCAACTCAATGGATTCTGTATATATTCCTTGATGGATATGAGTGGAATATTATCTATCCTTGATCTAGCTGGTATATACCAAGAAGATAAACCGGATGCACTATTTGGTAGGTGTACATTGCAGGTCAAAGCAACAGGTACCAAGAAATTGTGTGCGTTTAGTTTATCGTTAATGAAAGAAAATGGGTTGATTTGGATGATGATCCAATTTATTCCAATGTAATTTTACAAACAAGCTTGTATGAAGGTTAATATTTTAATAAAATAATTTGGTTATTCAAGAATCCAAGACCATGTAGTTTATGTTGACTCATCATTATATCACTTTTGTGATGCAATCGATCTATTTGAAGAATCATTATAAGACTATTATGTTGTGAATGG